>VMBQ01003111.1:65726-88674 GCA_007657795.1 Dreissena rostriformis
CCATCATCATCATCATCACCATCATCATCAACATCATCATCATCATCATCTTCATCATCAACATCATCATATTTTAATATTGAAATATGACGGGTTGAAGCAAGAACCAAGTTTTCAATCATTAACTGTTTAATGGCTTTAGTTGTAATGTAAACTTAGATGTCGATGGACTATTTTGGGAACTGGTCCGATGGGATCTGTTTTTGGGTCTTATTCTTTAATATACTTGGAAAAAAACTAACACCGTATTGAATATCCATAATTGTCCAAAATATTTGATAAACATCCTTACTTTGTACAAAAAATGATGTAAGATGCGAATTGTAACACATCATAAGTTTTATTTCCAATACAACCCGTTGCGTAACGTTTATTCTATGTTATCATGACTTACTTAATACGAATCGACGTTTAACGTTTGTGTTTTTGTTTCATCGAAGCTGCTGTTGGATTTGCCATCACCAACGTTGACCTCATAATGCAAACTGTACATAATGGGGCTATACAAAACGGGTAAGCACTATATTATCTTATTAGCTTAAACTTACTGAAACACAAAGATCTCTCCCCTGTAGCTTAAATAATATAATCGTTCAATTTCCCTCATATAATTCATGCAGATGTGAGTAGAAAAAATCACACACTACATTTTCGTAAACAACAACAGCCCTAAAACCAAGGGTGAATGACATGTGCTCATTGCACTTAATTAAAACGTATATCATGCATTCAAGTATTTTAATAAAAATCAATATTGAAAAGCAATTCGTTTGATGCTAACAGATCATTTGGAAGTAATTGCGTTATTTGGAAGTGTATTCCTACGTTGAGCTCAGGTGAGCTAACGATGTAGCGTGGATGTGCTTGAATATTTGAATATTCCTTGCTTTCCAATTCCAGAGTCAAGAGCTCATGGGTCAATTTAGCAAGTAGCTCATCGCGAAAAAAAACAATATTTTGCATAACCGCTCATTATCGGTTTTCAAAAATATAAAAACAAATTTTAAGATCAATACTGCACACTTTGATTTCTGCAATGGCCTGTTTTTAAAACGGTTCCGCTATGGTATGATAATTTATTTTCAATTCGAAACCATATGGTAGATTATAGATCGTTTTATTTCAGATGCCCTTGGCGTAACGCTCCTATGCCTCCGCCAGGAAAGAGAGATATTGGCAGTAACGGCGTGCTGACGGTTCCCTTCAAAATGTTTGTTCCGGTTACAGCTGGTATTAGACTTGTACCGGGTGCTTCATCAGCCCTCAGAATTCGAGTCGCCGTTACACTTTGCAAGGGATATTGTACAGCGGTAAAGATAATGTCGTAAATCGAGATAAAGGACAATTTGCAATCGAAACAGCTAACAATTACAATGTATCTTCCGGTCTTTTTTAAATTTGCATTGATGTTTACTGCTAATAATTCCTGTACATGCTTGATTTGCGGACCCGATTTAAATCAGAATAATACTATAATTTATATGAACACGAATATGAAAGTATTGCAACCAATACAGGAGCCCCCTTCAAAACCCCTTCCAATTGACAAGTGTGCATAACCCCCATATTGCCTTTAATCTGAACACATGCACTGTTTCTTTATAAAATTCCATTTATATTTGTCACATCAGAAATTTAAGGTTGTGCATAATCCTGCTATCAACTTAAATAAGTGTACCACGTTTTGTGATAATTTATGTTTACGAGTTATTTCAGTTTTGCGGACAGACATACGGACGGACGGATGAACAGAGGAAGAGATCGACATATAGAGAAATGAAAAACCTTTAGCATAATATTTACACCAAGTTTCATGATAATATCTTGTCTATTTTGGGGGCATGTCAGTGACCAATTCACATAATGGGTCCTTGCTTCTTTGGTTATACGTGTATCAAGTTTTGTTCTAATTTTAGCAACACAGGCCTGACCATTTATATATGTTGGAAAACAAGGGGTCTTACATAATGCTCACACTGCTCTTTGTCAGTGTACCGCGTATCATCCAAATATCTTCATTACTTTTTGAGAAATCGCAGAATCATGTTTTTTCAGACTGACTGACTTACGCAAGACATGACGGGTGGAGTGTTAATCAATAGTTCCCTACATTGTAACCGGTAGGGAACTCACACAACTAATAAAACAAAAGTGAGAATTTGATTTTAATCTCGCACAGGTGACGTGTAGTGGAATCGGGAGAAAACGTCGATCCGCTGATGAACCTGTGGGCAGTGATGTCATGACGTTGACGAGACCACTGGTCATCTTGCCTCCAGGTAAGTTTTAATTCGTCATTTATTTCAATTCGACATGTTTAACTTTTTCAAATTTAACTGATTAAGCTGTTGTCTATGAAGACATAAAAAGATCACTTTTATACAATGTCCGTTTATACTTGGTGCAGTATACAGTACCAACGTTCGAAATCTTTGTTTTAGGCATGTATGTCGGGACAAGAAATGAAACCGTCAACAATTACGAAAGATCTGAGGCCCAGGAGATGCCCACCTTCTCTACCGCCCTGATTGCAACTGTTGTCACCGTGGGCATGGTGCTCATGCTGGTCATCTTGGTGTTGGTGGTCATGTTCTGCCGTCGCAGTCGACACATGGACGCAAGCGACTCGAAGAAATCCGCCTACGAAAATAAAGCTTACAATTGAATTAATGTAATTGTTGGGAGAATTTAGTGTACTACTTAAATCTGCATAGAACATCAAGCTGAATACAAATAGTAAATATGTTTCTCCAGTGTCATAATGAACATGTTCGATATTTTATTAAAGACTTCTTACGTAGTGCATATGAATTGTAAACACACACACACAAAAAACAATAAATAAATGGTTGCTTTTTAAAATGTCAGTTCCAATAATTAAACAAGATCATGAAAGACGGACGATGAAGTTGAAATGTATGATGTGACTGTGCTAGAGCTTTTCTATATTTTATATTCTATTATATATTGTTTCTACTGCAATGTATGTCTGATATGTCAGTTACATAATACTGTATAAAACGTATTTGTTTCTAAAAATTATATTGAAATTGACCTGTTCACAGATTTGAAAAATGCAATTCAAAATAAATGTTGCGTATTTTACATGTTTTAGAATATAAAGGGCGAAGCGTCAAAAAATTGTTTAATTAACCTTCTTTAATAAGAAATCATCAACTTAACATGCAAAGTCACGAACATTTAAACGCTAAATGATGAAATAAATTGTTACAACTGGATAATTTTCTGGATGTTAATTCTCCAAACATAAGTGTATTCTTACATGTCATAATGGCCATTTTTTAGATCTTATCTTTTTGACACATAGTTCCCCGTTAGAAATCCGGTGGAACCATCTGTTTGAATGTGTTTCAATTGAGCCATCATTATAAAATATACCAATGTATTCAATTCAATGACTTAATATGCAAACTCTGTGAACAAGCCAATGTTTAGTAAATTGTGTATTATTGTTTATGCTTTTTTTACTTGCAACTCTTTTGCTTTTTCGCTTTCGCTTGTGTTAAGAAACTTCTTGAATAAATGATTTTCTTACGATGTTTCTTTTCGTGCTTTTTTCTTAAACAAGATAATGCATACGCTGAATGTAACAAACAAGAGTAACGGTAATAATGCCATTGGTATAAAACAAAGTTGTAATCAGTGGTACAAGCAATAAAGAATGCTTTTAAAAAGACAATCGGCCCTGATATTAATATTTAGCAGTAAACCTTACATATATGAGAAACGACACAAGGATCGGTAATTTGATTTATCCGACCCAAAAATAAACTTATACAATGCATGTCACTAGTATTGCGAATAGTGTATTTATGATACGCAAATGACGACATGTAATATGACTACAGTTTTGACGACTTCGTTGACTTCATATTTTACACGAAGAAAGATGTTAAACAACATTTTTAAAATTAAATGGCATCTATTGGAAAAGTTGGTAGAAAAGCGCAGTTATACTTTATTCTTAATAAAATGCAAAACAATTTCAATATAAATTATTATTAACAGTGATCGAGATTATACATGTTAATTTCGCCATAAATGATTATTGAATATTGGAAGAACAACGAAGAAATTCACGTGATCCAAGTTGTTAAGAACGTACAATACTATTTAGTTTTTCACAATCATAATAATAAAAATACAGACACTTACTACTTTATAGCGTGTGCTTTTAAAACACTTAACAATACTGACAGGCAATCGCGAGCTTATTGTGCAAAGAACGTTATGATCGACTTGAGTCCCAGTGTCAGCATAGTCATTGTTATTCGTATCGCGAATATATAGGTCATATAAATAGACATAAATTAAACTATGAACGCGCATTACATTTTAATAATTATTTAAAATGGGGGGAAAAAGTGCAAAATTGCGTTCAGTTCAGAGTGTGGATTACAGGTTTTAGTAGTTAATTTTAATCGCGTAATTGAAATAATTGTTTAAATTGTAATCATCAAAACGTATACAACAGTTATTGGTTTATGTTAAACAGTTGCACTTTGTTTGCATTTAATAATTTTGGAAAATTTGCTGTACTCGATTGGCGTTGATTATTGCCGCTTCATAAATTATTGCAAACAAACTCGGTCAAAAGTGAGCTTCGACAGCTGAATGAGAAAGTACGGAATACCGATAGGGCCATCGTGGTTACACATTTAATCCAGAGGGCGACAATGCGATAGTGCGATAATACGATGACGACAGTGCGACAATACGATGGCGAAAGTGGGATAGTAGGATGGCGACAATACGATAATACGATGACGACAGTACAATAACTCGATAGTACGATGGCGACAATGCAACAACGCGATAGTACGATGGCGACAATGCGATAGTCATATCGTACTGTCGCCATCGTATTGTCGCACTGTCGTCATCGTATTATCGCATTGTCGCCATCGTACTATCGCACTGTCGCCATCGTATTGTCGCACCTTCGTCATCGTATCATCGCACTATCTCATGTTCGCCATCGTACTATCGCACCGTCGCCATCGTATTGTCGCACTTTCGTCATCGTATTGTCACACTGTCGTCATCGTATTATCGCACTATCGCATTGTCGCCATCGTACTATCGCACTGTCGCCATCGAATTGTCGTACTGTCGCCATCGTATCATCGCATTGTCGCCATCTTAATATCGCATTATCGTACTGTCGTCATCGTATCATAGCATTGTCGCCATCGTACTGTCGCCATCGTATTGTCGAACTGTCGCCATCGTATCATCGCATTGTTGCCATCGTACTATCGCATTATTGCACTGTCGTCATCGTAGTATCGCATTGTCGCCCTCTTGATTAAAATGTGTAAACACGATGGCCCTAACGGTATTCCGTAAGAATGTCTGATGTTATTCTTGAAGTTTTGTCATAAGCTGCAAATACATGTGTTCGAATGCATTTTATATAATTTAACGCCATGTTTACCACACAAAAACAACAACAGGAAAAAACCTAATAAGCATACCTGCTAGATGTGCACAATGTCAGCATTTTACTATGATAGCCTTATCTCTTTAGAAGAAATCCTTAAACAGTCTTTGGTAAGTCAAATAGTTAATAAGGTAAGAGTGCTGAGACACACTCCGGGTTCTCACATAATGCAGCCTCAGGCGCGGACGGACCTCATCCACGAACGCACGCACGCACGCAAACACGCACGCACACACACACACACACACACACACATACATACGCACTCACGCACGGACGCACGCACACGCGCACAAGACACTACGCTTTTATGGTATTTTTCATTTAAAGGAAGTGTTTTCTTCGCGAAAATTCAGTTTAGGCAGAAAGTGTCGTCCCTGATTAGCCTGTGCGAAATACACACGCTAACCTGGGTCGACACTTTACGCATATGCATTAATCTCAAGTTTTGCCAGAATGAGGCTCATATGGTATAAACCAATATTGAACAGTGAATGAGTTGATCATTATCCTAGTATGTCACAAACCTGAAGGCACAGTTTTGGGGTTCGTTGTCTGCGTGTAATTTTATTTACCAGACGCAGAAGCAATGTTAATGATTTTATTGCAGAAGACCGTATTTTCGATGTTAATATAAAGGATTTCTCTGACACAAATAAATAATAAAATAATCAAATGAACAAGAATACATTTCTTTAGAAAATGATAGAACAACACGCATACACGTATAGAAGGTACGGCGAGTCTAGGTTAAATAAAACAAGATGTGTTTGTGAAACACTATGTCCCCTTTTGCGATTTTGACTCGTATATTTGNAACAGACCAACCAACAGACCAACAGACAGGGCAAAAACAATATGTCCCCCAGTATATACTGGGGGACATAAAAAAAAACAATAAACGCATTATTTATAACGACTGCGAACAATACCAAATAATACAAACATGTCACAATAATATGTTATTTAATAGTTATAAAAGAAAATGAAAAGTTTACCTGAGTTAATATATAATTTTCCTCCAACAAATACGATAATCTATGACAGTTTAAATGTATGTGCACGTGAATCACGAGCCAGGGCTTGATAACTCTAATGTTGGTAAATCATGCATAAGGTTAAATAGATTTGTTACCTCCCCTTATCTATCGCATACTCTCTTTGCCGATGCATTAGCCTGTACCTGTTTTATATTACAGTCAACGGAGTCAACGGTTGTATTCAAAGGGGGGCCAGTTTAAAGGTTAAACTGTTACGTTGCTATCCTTTGACAAGTGAAATGTATTAAAATTTATATTGGAAACCTAAGATTAAAATAAACAAAAAGTCTGGATGTTAAGTGAATAATGTGTACCCTACGACAACAGTCTCAGAATTAAAACAATAGCACCGTGATGACATAATGTAATCATAAATAATATCAGTAGACATATAATTGTGATCAAGATGGTCGCTAAATCCACGAATACAACAATTGTACCGGGCTGGAGAACTTATTGTTTAGACCATTAAATGATACACATATCACCATGCGACACAATTGTCTATTTTTAGTATAGGTTAGTCTATATTTCATTGTTTTTTTGATATTTTATGACATATTCGAATATAAGCCTCCGCTTTCTTACACATCGGAAAAAGTAAATGTCATCTGAGTATAGCATACAATGCATATATTTGTAATGGACCACACATGAAACGTGTCTAGATAGTATTTATTGAATGCATAAAGACGCAGTGGCTACTCACATGTCTCTCCGTGAAAACGAAAAGCGTCCACTAACAGCCTATGATTAGATACTGCAACCACCCAATAATACTTTGAAACACTTACGTCCATTTTAAGGTTATAAGTTTATATGTCATTGATGTTTGCAATTTGCATATTGAATCAACTCAATGTATCTGTTTCTTCCTCATATCTCGCTGTAATAATTCAAACGAAGCCGTAATGGTATCCCATTTCGTTTTTTTGCCCTTTTATAAAACCGATATGTAGGTTTTTATGTCCCCCAGTCTATACTGGGGGACATATTGTTTCTGCCCTGTCTGTTGGTTTGTTGGTTTGCACAAACTTTAACATTGGCCATTACTTTTGCAGATAGCAACTTGATATTTGGCATGCATGTGTATCTCATGGAGCCGCACATTTTGAGTGGTGAAAGGTCAAGGTCATCCTTCAAGGTCAAAGGTCAAATATATGGGCTAAAATCGCTCAAAAGGGGACATAGTATTTCACAAACACATCACTTGTTTTAATATATAACATATATTATAATTTTTTGTGGTGTGCATCATATTGAATATTAGGTTCTTTTTATAACATTTGAGCTTATTTTGAGAACCATGTAACACATCCTATAAAATAAGAGTAACTTAAAACAGGAAGATATCTATATTCAGAAACTTCTTTGTAATCAATTCTCAGTAATATTTTTTTTTTAATAAATCTGCTAAATATCCCAATGATGCTAAGCCAAAAATAAAAATAAAAGTTTAAACAATCCGCAGTTCATACATTTTTATTGATATACGTATTGGTTGCACAAGAAAAAAACAAAAACAAATGTAACCATAAACCACAAAGACACTTTTTTTACACTAAAAAAGAGTCCATGATACAGTATCCATATGTACGGTTAACAGGCAATATACAGAACAGAATAATCAAGCAGGCAGTAGTTTCAAATTTAAACCAATTAGAAAACGTGTTATAATAATATTTCATCAAACAAGCAAAATCTAAACCACAGTTTCCATAAACATCAAAATTCAAATTGCAAAGAAACAGCACTAAACTATAGATTCACAATTATATTCACATATTACAATCACTTTCCTTTAATAATATCTATAACATAGAAGAGTCCATTCGTCTCCCCTTCATTGTGGTTGGTATCATACTATTTACCCAATGGCTGAGACGAGCACCTCAGACACATTGGGATCCGTAGAGCGCACAGTGAGCTGCATGGTTACGCCCCCGTCTGCCATGGCAAGTTTAGCCCGCACGAGGGCGTCATGTCCGCCACGGTAGACGCCTGCCAGATAGAGGGTGTGGGCACTCTTCCCTTCTGGGACCTTGTCACTCCTCTCACAGGGCTGCATGCCCAGGTACTGGATAATGTTCTTAACTGCATCTGAAAGTAAACGCGATCAACTGAAATTAATGTTTAAAAGAAGGGAATGAAATTGAGCAAATGGAAACCACCAAAGGGGAGAAAACTAAACAAACCTTCTCATGGGTAAAACTAATATTTGCCAATATTGTGGAGAAAGAGCAAACTTTAGTAATTGGTGTATAATACTCGGCTCAGTAAATGAATCACAAACCTCGTGCTCATGGAGCTTCCAAATGGTCTAATGGTGAATAACAGTTTATATATAAAGAAATAATTCTAATTGTTGTATGCTATGCAAATCTACAAGAATCGTCTAAAACAGTCCTGTGAAGTGACTAGAGTAAACACAAGCATTAATAGCTTTGTACCGTCCAATGTTTTCATAGTGGACAGAGCGAAGGTGTCCTCCATTTCATTGTCTGGTCCCACCTCATCCCAGCTGGCTCCAAAGTTTGGTTTCATCACTTTCTGTACGTGGTCGGCCACAGACACCTCAACATCCTCCAACTGAGAGCAAAACATGGGCGCTTAGCAACAAGGACAGCAATGATTTCATTTCAAATATGTCATTTTTACACATATTTTTCATCCAAATACAGTAAAAACATAAGATAATATCTTCACAACCATAGTCCATAATGCGTTACTGATCATTCGGTCTGGTATTCTATTCACTTTAATTGAAACCCACACAAATTTAATGGCCAACCTAAAAGGTATATAACTGGTACTCCACCAGGAATATTTAATTAGCCATGAGAGGCAGCCATTTGGTCAGCCCCTAGATCTCAATACAGTTTTACGCTCTAATTGTCAGTGGTATTACAGTATTTACTCTAATTGTCAGTGGTATGACAGTATTTTGCCATTACTAAATGATTAAATAATTATTTAATCAAACAAGTTGTATTACAGTCCTACCATTTGTTAGATTGCTTTCATAACAGTCACCAACCTCATTTTAAGACTCAGAAACTCACCACATATTCATCATCATATCCTTCATCATCGGCCTCTCCGGTGTTAGGATCGCAATCCTTCACAACAAACTTCAAAGTGCAGCTGAAGGTCCCGGTCACTGGCAAACAAAAATAACCAACAATGCAGTGCTTCGTTTCATTTAGTATTTCATTAATGCAATTTAAACTGGTTAATTACATAATCAGGTTTATGTCCTTTTACCCTGTAACCACACCAAATGTATTAATCGTTTTTTTCCCCAAAATGTGTGTAGAGCTTTTGATTAACCAGGATTTTCATTTTAACAAAATAAAGTGACATTTTATCAGAGCCTTATCAGCGTATTGTAAACACAACTAAAACAGCCGTCTAATAGTAGCCATACTCCAATTAATAGACTTACAGCCTATTTAATTGACAGATAATCTCATAGCAGGGTTTCAACATTTTCATTATTTAACAGGGTACCTGCTGTGGCCTCCTCCGGCAGTCGTACCAAGGTGTACGTGGTTCCAGGGGAGTCATACGGCAGCTTGGGGCACGGCACACACTTCAACACCTGGAAGTCATCCGTGTTCTCCATGTGAACCGTCACCTTCTCTAGGACCTGGTCATTCAGCGTGTTGGTGCAGTCAAACTGTAACATGGGAAAAAAGTACTTCAGTCAAACTGTAACATGGGAAAATAGTACTTCAGTCAAACGGTAACATGGGAAAATAGTACTTCAGTCAAAATGTAACATGAAAAATAGTACTTCAGTCAAACTGTAAGATGAGAAATAGTACTTAAGTCAAACTGTAACATGGGAAAACAGTACTTCAGTCAAACTGTAACATGGGAAAATAGTACTTCAGTCAAACTGTCACATGGGAAAATAGTACTTCAGTCAAACTGTAACATGAGAAAATAGAACTTCAGTCAAACTGTAACATGGGAAAATAGTACTTCAGTCAAACTGTAACATGGGAAAATAGTACTTTAGTCAAACTGTAACATGGGAAAATAGAACTTCAATCAAACCAAAGAATAGAAAAATACAACTTCAGGTAAATTGCAGGATGTGAAAAAAAATTCAGTCAAATTGCAGGATAGGGAAATAAAACTTCAGGCAAATTGCACGATGGAAAAATGAAACTTAAGTCAAATTGCAAGATGACGAAATAAAACTTCAGGCAAATTGCTGCATGGGAAAATAAAAAACTTCAGTCAAATTGCAGGATGGGAAAATAGCACTTCAGTCAAACTGCAGAATGGTAAAATAGCTCTTAAGTCAAACTTCAGAATTGGAAAATAGCTCTTCAGTCAAACTTCAGAATTGGAAAATAGCACTCAATAAAAAACCTTATCATTTAGAATATTTTTGTTCAATTAGTGAATAACATTCAGAACGTGTGCAATAACTAAATCAATTATAAATTTTGCTGAAATGAATATTAGACTATATCATCTTGTGCTCCAGAAGATTTCGTCAACCTAGGTACAAATTTAGAGTCAATATTTCTCACTCACAAACAACACTACTGCAATAGATACTGAAAACATCCCAACATCAACTATGAATTTTCGTTCAATGCACTTTTATTATTTATGCCTCTTGGCATCCTGCGCAGTAACTCAATTCTGAAACAGATACTACAAACTTTCAAACATTAACCATAAAAGTGTTGCCATGCAACCGTACCTGGAACACCATGTATCTGGAGTACGTATGCTTGATGCAGCGGACCACGTACTCTGTCTCCGATTCGGTAAGCTCAACAGGCAGGCTCGAAGACTTGAACAGCGGTCCCAGGTTAGCAAAATCTGGGATGGCAGCAAGTTGCTCTGAAAACAAACATTTTGTTCATATATTTAAAAAAAAAATGAAAACTTAACATTATTGTAGAAAACATATTTGTATGAACTTTTGTCGTGTTTATGCTTGATCCAACACTTAAATATGCTCTTTGTTCAGATCAAATAAAATGACAGCATGTTGTTTGCCTCCCAAATGTTGGTAGAAATGTCACACATCACCAAGTTTTAAACTGGTCTGACCAAATTTCATGATGTTTGATCAAGAAATGTGACCACCATAGTGTCAGCAAATGACATAAAAAACTCAAAACGGACAAAGGGAATAAAAACAAGCAAATTCGTTGAATTGATATCCCCCGCCAACACGTGACGTATACCCCCACATGCTGCATTGAGACAGAATATAAACAAAGGGCCATAACTCCGTTATTTACAGATGGTGTACAATGCCATTTGGCGTGCATCATCCTCTTATCCATATATATACTCATACCAAGTTTCAATGAAATCGGCCAAAGCGCTTCCAAGATATGGCTCCGGACACAAAAGTGCAGGACGGAAGGACGGCGCAGGGCAGTGTCTGTCCATCAGGGGAAGCGGCCAGGGGCCCTCATCATGGGCTCATGAGGGGGAATTTTCGCAGCGTTTTCCTTATATGGGGAATTTTTTAACTTGCTCTCTTATTACTACATTTGTACTGATTGAACTATATTCATTGCTTTTTTTTTCATCATTAAGTATATTTGAATAGATGTACTTGAAATAAAATTGTGATAAATAATCATGAGACACTTCTTTGTAAAAAAAAAAAAAAAAAAAAAAAAAATAGGGGGATTTTTTTTTCCAAAAAAGTGGAAAAAAGTATACTTTTTTGATGGGGGATGGGGCCGATATTCGGCCCGAAAAAACAGAGATCGACAGACCTGATTATTAATAACATCGTGAATCATCGTGCTCATGCTTAATAAATTGGTATAAATGGATAAATATTTCTAATTAAATTATTAAACATTTGTCCTTATCATGCAACTGTTAAAACACATTAAAAATCTATGATTGACATACGATAATAATATCGCCGAATATCTTTATTTAGTATCTTTCTGATCAAAATAAACTTCAAGTGCACATAGTTTACGCGATAGCGTTTATACAACTATTTCTGTAACTGACCGCAAACTGACCTTGATACCTTGCGGGTTGGAATGCAATGCATTAAATTGAGGTAACAATTCCACTGCTGGAACGACGCCTTGTTTAAAGCTTTAAACATTTAAGTGTTTAACGGTCAATTTCGAAAACAATTTTAAATATTTTCGTCAAAGCGTATATTAGATTACTGAACAACAATACTTATATGATCTAAAATTTATGATTGCACAGAATGCAATATCGTGGTAATTACCAAACATGAGAACACAGCCTTTAAGTGCAAATTTTGTTGCTTGTATTGTGTGAAATTTGCTTATCAGTTCCCCTCAAATCTGATTTGAGGTGATAATTTTCCTTTAAGCCCTTTTATCCTGTGGCACTTTTGTCCTCCTTTTTCTCTATCATCATTTTAACACATTTTCTTTTTATGGCAGGTTAGGCCCATTCCTTGGGTCAAGATCAGCAACTTTCACACAGCTCTTAATTTTGAATGTATAGTCCTGATATTATATTTCCGCTTACATTTTAATAATGTGCTATAGTAATACTGCTTTTACTGTGCTTTTAGTGTGTGTTAATGTGCTTTATTATAATAACTATTTCTTATGTATGTCATATTTTAATTATGTTTTGCAATTTGCTTCTGTTTGTAAGGTCGGTCAAAAGCTATACATAGCTTATGTTATATACTTGTTACCCCATACCGACAATAAATAAATTTTGACTTGACTTGACTTGAAAGACCTTTCCCCGGTCTATTTAAAACTTTGCCATCTTGAAATTTTCTGTCAAACTTTTGTCATTAAGCTTTGAAGTCAGCCTTGTTTCTTGTAATTTATTACTTATCAAATAGATGACTTCTTAGAAATGTTCAACAGGCCAGCAATAAAAGCCTGCTTGGGTCTGCCCTAATGTATTTTCCCTGTTAATTCTGTTTATATGAGGCTAATTAACTCATCAGTGTTGACTGTTGATGTTGACTGACAGTTTCTGGCGGGAAGTGAAAGGTGTAATAATTATGAGCTGTGCTTTGTGCAAAGGGGGTTTAATGCATGTGCGTAAAGTGTCGTCCCAGATAAGCCTGTGCCCTCTGCACAGGCTAATCAGGAACAACACTTTCCGCTTTTATGATATTTTTCGTTTAAAGAAAGTCTTTTCTTAGCAAAAATCCAGTTTAGGCGGCAATTGTCCCTGATTAGCCTGTGGGGAATGCACAGGCTAATCTTGGATGACTTTACAGCTTGCATTAAAACCCCTTTTCCCAGAGCGTGGCTCTTATCAATCTACATGGACCAGCCTGACGTATATCTATGAGTTATCATACAAGAAATGTAAAACATAATGAGGTAATTACAAAGTCATTTAAACAACTTGATTCAAATTGACAATAGAATGATCCCGGAAGAGTAAGAGTTTAGAAAAACTCACTCATCTCCCTGGTACAAACAACGCTGGTCCATTATATCAACCAATGATCGCTTACTTTAAATCAAAACGGTTGATACCGTGTGTGATTTTGAAAGGATTTTAAATGGGTCAGCTTTATTTGTACCAGCAGATTAATGCGTTTTTCCAAAAAGTATTTTTTTCCGGGATACATAATTATATTTGTATTGTATTGCATCTTTAAAAAATAATTATGTTGAAATACATGAGTAAAAATGTTTCAGTATTTTATATGATCCTTGATCAAGATTTCTAGCAAATAATTCGTTTAATGTTTACGTTTGAAAATTGATCTTTTTTGTCCGCTTTCGATGAATTGAACTTAAAAATGTATGAATAAATTTTGTTGTTATCACACCATTGGGCACATGAAAATTAATGCACAGAAATATGGAGGCAGCATAGTTTAATGTAGTTGTCGGTTCATGTATGGATTCTAATTAATTTTGGATGTTTGCTGCTTATTGGTATATAACAAAAGTTTCTAATGTGTATGTGTATTTTTTTTAAATGAGGCTTACCATACTTTACCGTTTAATACCCGTAGTTTTTTACGGTTTGGTACATCCTTATGGATTAATATTAATGAGAATTTGTGAGAAATATTGCTCAAGAGTACTCCTTGCTGTTATGACCGGTATTAATAAGCTGACAAATATGTTCACAATGTTGAGACAGTGTGTCACTTGCAACAAATGTCCCCTACTTTAATAAAGGTAAAGGTCACACTTAAAGGGTCAAAGTTTAAAATTGGCCATAAAACATTGTNCCTCTTGGTAGTTAAGCTTCCCATAAAGTTTCATTGATATCCGGTCATAAGTTGCTGAGAAATAGCCCCAGACAAGAAAAATTGCACAATATGTACAGTTAATGAAAAAATTTCAAAGGGCCATAACTCTGTGAAAAATCATCCGACCAGAACCCACTGATAATATGCACATCTCACATTGGTAGTGAAGCTTCACATCAAGTTTCATTGAATTCTGGTCATTAGTTGCTGAGAAATAGCCCGGACAAATTTCCGGATGGACACACACACAAACACACGGAGACACGAAGCGTCGACTATATGCTCCCCCATATATATATATATGGGGAGCATAAAAAAAATCATATTGCGTTATAGAAATATACCTCAAGAAACCTGGCTACACAGTGATCATGTACATAGGAACATCTCTGTAACCCACTCACCATTGAGGATGTAGGCAGAGTTGAGACCCTTCTGCCTCTCTCTGAGCACGTGCACATAGAAGGTGGCCCGGTCTCGCACCTCGTCATCGGAGTCCAGCTCACATCTCTCCAGCAGCACGATGCAGCTCTCCAACAGCTCCTCGCAGTGGGCCCCAAACTTGGCCATGGCAGTAACAGCTGCGGCACGAACAGCTGCATTCTCCAGGATCACGCGGTTGTAGATAAACCGGATGTACTTTGACGGTGTTGGGGTCCTTGGCCCTTCGCGACCCAGAAGATGAAGAATCCTTGTTGCCAGCACCGTATGCTCGCAGTCTTCGATGAACTCGCACAGGTGAGCCAGGCCGGCTTCCTTGGCCTCAGAGTTGTCCTCTATGATGGTGATAATGCTGTCAACGATGGCCCTCTTGTACTCGAAGCCACCCTCGTCTCGCAGCATGGAGGACAGGAAGTTCATCATGACGTTGTGCTTGCGCGGGTACTTGAGGCACAGCGACTGGATCGCCTGTACAACAACGATCTTGAACTCGTCTGAGATCTCTGACATGAAGGTGGAGATCTGCTTCATCAGCCGGTCTACGCTGCTCTCACTGCCAGTCTATGTAGACATGCATTGAAATATATATCTAAGCCTTGCTCTGGGATAACGGGGTTTAATGCATGGTCGTAAAGTGTCAACCCAGATTAGCCTGTGCATTCCGCCCAGGCAAATCAGGGATGTCACTTCAAATTGTACATGTGTTTAAATTGTCCTGTTATAATAAAAAAACATAGTTCAAAGGCATGTATGATAAACAGCAGTTTGTTTACAGATACCGGTACCCACTCCTAACCTTCTTTAACAGTGTCTGCTTAAATAAATTATGCTTAAATGAAGCACAATTTTGTTTAATCATTATCTACACAATCTCCCAAGTGAAATGGTGTTAGCATTAACCAATCATATTAACTAAATAAACTCAATAATACTTGCGATATTCGGTATAAACTGCATTCTATCACTTCATATTGGACATTTTTCACAACATTTTGCATACAGAAAGTATTTGGAATACAATGTCACATCCAAATAACCATGTGAAACATTTATCAAATTATAAGACACATTTCACTTCAAAAATACTCATCATTCTTACAAAAAAGACTACTTTAAGTAAAATCTCGTACCTTGAGCAGTGTGGTAATAGCCAGGGTTGCTATGCTACGGTTGGTGTCTGTGATCAAGTTCTCAAGGTCAAGGTTGCATGTTGTCACAGCAGCAGGGTGCTTCATGGCCACCTAACAAATCATTATGTATGAGCATGCATTTAATTTCTAGAGGGAATTAATGCCGTCATAGATCTACAGTTAGCATTAATATATAAACACATCCACATGATGAAAAAACAAGACAATTCTTTTGGGACTAACACTTGATCACAATCTACCAATCTAAGAGAAATCAGAAAGTAATTTTCCTTATTTTAATATAAACTTCTTTGACAATTTTCATCATCATAATAATCAATCAAAATCGGAAAAATCACAGAGGTCCCAGGTTTAAGCCAAAGGGCAGGCAATTTGTGTTATTGTATATTTTTCTTGTTATTTTTATAATTTAAAAATATTCCAAATATTAAAGTTTGTAGGTTAATTCATTTAATAACATTTTTCAAAAATATGAAAATCTATGAACAAAAAAGGGCTTAAATTGTCAGCAAGTTGTCCCAACCTTGTTCATAGTACTAATAATTACTTTTATTTCAGCGAGTTGTCCCTACTCTTTCAAAGTCCTCATAATGACTTAAATTGTCAGCAGTTTGTCCCTACTCTTTTCTAATATTGACTTAATGACTTTAATTGTCAACAGCTTTTGCCTACCCTATTCAGAGTCCGCACTGCAGCAAAGCGCAGGGTGGGTTTAGGGGAGCTACAGAACAGCTGCAGGACAGAAACAGCAGGGGCGAGCTCCTTCGTGGTGATCCCCTTCATGTTCACCATGGCGTGGGCCGCCTCGTAGATGACAATCTCGTTCTTGTGGCGCAGGCAGTTCTCAATAAACTCAAACATGGGGCTTTCGGAGCCTGCGTCCTCATCAGCTATCAGTTTGCTTGCAATGCGGATCTGGGTTAAATAATTGGTGGGTCATTAAAAATAAGGACTGCAGCTTCATCTCCAGTACAGATACTGACTTAATATGATGGGGAAGTTAAGACACATTCTGAGATGCATAAAAAAGTCTCTCCTTGTTTTGCCCTTTTGCTGTTAACATTTTGATGTCACAATTGCGGATACTTTTTAACAATGAACACAACTCCTTACAAGCATAATTATTGCAGTTAGTTGAAGAACTGTCTTCTTATGAGAATATGCATTTTATTCAAATTTTGTTCTTAAATAAATTAAATTCCTGATGTACAAATAAAAGAAACTAAGGCAAGAAAGGCCCAGATACCAGCAAGCAGTATGCATATGGAGACTTGAGTGAGTGCTTGCTGAACTTGCTGACCAGTTTTGTGACAGCCAGCTTGTCATGCTTCTTGATGTGGTACAACAGGCCAAGGGCATGGTACTGAAATAAGAAACAAACATCGTTTAAGGTCGCCATGGCGTATTGGATTATGGCGTCCGTCTAGCGATCGTGAGGTCAAAAGTTTGATCCCCACAGTGGGAGCGTTTTTATATCTCCCCACAGACTGGTTCTAGTACCAGGAAACGGACTCAAAAGCGTTTCAAATAAACCTTAGGCTTTCGATGCAATTGACCTGCCAGTAATATGTTTGTAAATTTGCAATTGAGCTGAAATAAATAGGTTAAAACTAAAAAACAAACTGTCATCATTTAAAGTGAATAATTACTGGTAGGTATGCTTTAAATATATATAATTTGAGTGGTCATTTCACACCATTATTATAATGCATCAGTATTTCAAATTGTTGTTTATTTAAACAATCATAACTCCTCTACACTGCCCCCTAAGTTTGTGCCTACCTGCACCATGATGTTGTCACAGGAGACGGCCTCCTGGGCCTCGTTGACCCAGCGCTTCGTCACATCCTGGCTGCCTTTGCTCAGATGCTGAAAACAACAGGTTGGCTTTGCAGTCGCGTTGTGGATTTAAGTAGTGTGTCTGTGTTAGTGTATTTTGATTCTTTACTGTAACCAACACTAGTTCAGTCATGACATGTTGGCCATTTAACCTGCTCACACTTTTCATGGATAAGCTGATTTTTACAGTACTAAGAACATGCTTATGCCAAAAACTGAAAAACGCCCTAGTTGAATAAAATGTAAGGGAGAGAAGGGCCAAACAATTATTTTATCTTCCTCTTACTCAAAGCACAAATGATACCTATAAGCCAATGTGGCATTTATGTTATCAGCCACATGGACTCTAACTTACATACCAGAGAAGACACGAGGGCAGCGCTGGATACAGCGTGACACTTGTCCACGATGGCTTGCTTCATGTAGCGCTCAATGCTCTGCAACATGGTCGTCTGAAAGAGAAAGTCCAAATTTAATTGTAACTACCAGTATTATTTTCAGTTTGATGCATTTTGTTCTAGCAAACTAAAGGTATCAACAGAGGCGACTTGTATCCACACATTCCGCTACTCTTGCCATGGACATAGAGCTTTGAACACAAGTTCTGCAACTAGACCTTCGATTTCCACCTGGTGTTTCTGTGCAACACACTGTCTCATGCTTGTTAACAATGTCCCGTAGCTGGATACAGTATAAAATTGGTTTTTAAAGAGTTAGTTTAACAATTGTTTTTATACCTTGATGGTGTGGAAAGCCAAAACCTTACTGACAAATTTTGATTTAGATTCCAATCCTTATGGTAGAAAAAAATGTGAGAGCCTTTTAAGAAAGCTTTTAGGGTGGAACTCCTGATCTTCTATTTCCCTGATGCATTTAGCAAATGAATGTGGAACCATTTTATTACTTTATAATTTTTAAGCCTACTAAGATTATAACTAACATTTTGATCCAATGAAATGGCTTTAAACGATTATAGCCATTACATTGAGCACCTAAACACTACAACATCAAGATCTTAGCACATGCTATTTTCAGCTTTCGATAAAACATATCAACAAAACTTTTGAAGGATCGCCAGCCTGTGAACCAATCATAGTGATGTTATATGAAAACCAATGTTAACACTTCCTGTTTGTCAGATTCTTACGTCTGTTATGGAGCAGAGAGCACGGATCGCTGGCCCTCGGAACTGATCATCCTTGCCTGTCATGTCTTTCATCAAACTGGAATAAAACATTGCCATCTGTGGCTAACAAGTGCTTACATTGTTCTTTTCACTTTAACGACAACACCTGCTTGTAATTTACAATTAGAATTTGATTTTCTAAAGTATAGTTTAAAGAAGGGGTGCAACAGTATACCTGTATTTTGGTATACTGTGGTATATTCGTATGATATTAAGTATCGGGATACGTATGTGTTTAACTTGTTTAATTAAACTGTGCAATAATTTAATAAAAATAACATGCTGTTCAGTGGCAGTCAATGCACTTTCAAGTTACCAAGTTCTGTTTCATTACCTGCTGGTAACAATGATGACGTCATTAGCAATCTTTGACATGTCTTTAATTCCCATGTACATCAGTCGACGCAGGGTAGCCTAAAAAAGTAACATTCATGTACGGTGTACCAAGCATATTTAAAATGAAGAAAAGTTTATGGCACACATCAATTTTTAAAAAAGCTTTCTTTTGGCCTAAACAGTACAAGATACTTAAACATGATATTTTGAAATATTCAGGTAGTTAAGGATCATCATCATCAGGGATGGAAACTAACTTTTTACTATTGGTTGCCCGCACTGGCAACCATCTTTAGTATTTTGGTTGCCCAGCGAAAGCATAACGAGCCCAGAAATATGAACATGTGTCGTCATGTGTATATTAAACATTATTTTAATAAAATAATAGATAATTAAATAAAATTGCTGACATGACACATGTTCATTGCATTATGTATTATTATGAGCCAGAATTGAATCATTTCCTATAAATCTGTTCCTAAATAATGAATGTTATTTAACTATTATTGAACTATGTTGGTAAAATGTTATTCAATTTTAATTGCACTGAATTGTTTTAAGCTTAAAAAAACTAAGTTGCCTGGCCATACTACCAACCTTTGAAATTGAATTGCCCAAGCCAAAATCGACTTGCCTCAGACTCACAGGCAACCACTAATTTCCATCCCTGATCATGTAAAGCTGATAAAGGTTAGTTTGTTGTTTTTGAAAATATCATATACCCTTTCCAAAAAAAAAATCCCACAAGCACACTTTTTTGCCAAAATATACTAATTTATATACTATGCCTTACTAATACTTCATTTTCTTTAACACTGATTGCAAATACATTCTTAATGTTAATGTTTGACTGAAATGTTTGCATAATTAGCTACACGATCAAATTTTTATGTTTTTCATATAGTGGTAATTTGACCTCTTATAAATACAACTACTTAAATGCTTAGCCTGGATGCATGTGTAAGGGAATAAACAGTATCAACATTGAAGACACTGAATAATATAGTACAAGTGTCAATTCTCACATCCTTTGATTGGAACAGCTTGGTCATAGCAAAGAATGCCTCAGTGGCTTCAGTGCTTCCAATGGTTTGATCGCCCTGGTTGATCATGTAGAGCAGCTTGGTGAGTATAAGTCCACATTTCCGAGGATTTATAGGAGTCTCATTGAATGTCCTTGCCTAAAAATATCAGAAAATTCATATGACACAAATTCAGCAAAACCCACATTTAAAAGGGCATGGATGGAAATCAATCATCTTTATAAACTGTGAACCAACATGTAAACATTTGACAGAATTTGACATTAAAATGCTATAAGGACATGTGCTCAAGTGATAATTCAGTGTTTTTTTTGTGTTTTTTTAGTATTTGTTGCCATAGCAACCAGAATTCTTGACGTAAGAACAAAATGAAATGACGTGCATAATCTCCATATTGGCATCTGTCCATGTTTCAAGTTCCATGAAAAAATATGAAGAACTTTTAAAGTCATCGCAGGATCCAGAAAAGTGTGACAGACAGACAGATAGACTGAAAGACTGACAGACGGACAGAGTGCAAACCATAAGTCCCCTCCGGTGAAACCGGTAGGGGACAATAAGTCAGAGTGAAATTGGGTTCCAAGAGGTAGATTGAAAAAGATACAATGTACCATGTTGTTCGTTTGGGTCAAAGTCAGAGCTTTGTTCTGCTGCCTAAATAAACTAGATCTATTTTAATAGTTCTAAAAATTGTTCTTGGATAACCATGCAACTTTGCGAGCGTAATTCAAAGCTTCAAAGCGTGACTCTCACAATGAAAGCATGTGACTTGACAAGTTGCAATAATACAACTATAAGCTTTATAACCCAAAGGGTTGCTGAAAGTTGCAATGCGCTGTCTTTTGTCCAAAGGTGCAAAATTTGATCACCAATGCAACAGTTAAGGAACACTGAAACTGCAAAAACGTATCAACGTTTACCTGTCTTAACCACAAACTCGTGCAAATGGTACCATTAAAGCAAGAAATAATTCCTTTTTATTTAGTTTGTTTATCTTTTGTACTCTCTATCCACCATATTGGAAAATAGTGGTGTTGTTGCCAACTTCAAGTGTCGCTATAAGCTAGGTTGCATTACACAAATCTTTTGGTCATCGTGATTCACGATGTAGCCTAAGTCGATAACGATTTTCAAATATTTACATTATTCCAAATTTCAATATAACAATGTCAACAAGAATAGCGTGTTGAAAAATCGTCGTGTTTTTTCGGGTACATGAAATGGAAAACGTCCATAGGCCCAGACATTCCCAAAAGTGTCGGACCGTCGGACCTGACCGACGTTTTACAGGCAGGTCCGATTGAAAATGCCATGTTGCCGGTCCGAATGTCCGGGAAATAATTCAAGACAAAAAGTTGATTTGTTTATAGAATTCATTCAAGTTCGCTATAATTTGAGAACGAATATTCGTTCCTCGGCATTCCCGACATTTGCGCTCGGTAACGATTTCGTCCGGTCTTTTATTTATCGATGTCTAATTAGTTAGCGGCTGTCACGGACATGAACGGTAACTGACAAAACCTCTTTGCTACTTTCCGAAAATCTGCAAATGTCCGCCATCTTGAAATTTAAGTGATTGATAAGCAAAGTATCACAACAACAAAGTAAAGCACTGTAATAGAATATTGTAAAGCAATATGTTAACCAAATTATATATTGATTACGTATTTGCAAGGTTACTGATTACTCGTTTTCATTTTTTTGCAGTCAAACGATATGCACAAAGCACATTTTATTTCATGTGCAAAACACGTACATGTTTTCGGACATTCGTAATTCGGTTACGGTATGATTCGTCGATTTTAATTTATTTTCCACGTTCTTTATAATATGTTTATAGAATGACAATACACATGCAGTGATACGGATGGTCTGGTTTATAATATTTCGCATTGTACTCATCAGAAAATGAAACTAGAAAGACTATAAAAAAGGACAATAAGCTAGGGCTCGGGAGTTTCCCCTCATAGGGGCTCTGGCCTTTATCCCTGTTGGGGGCCTGTGGCCCCAGACCCCCGGCTTAATTTTCCGGATTTAAAATTTGGGAAAATTGACACCCCTGGAATTAACAAAACAAATGTTACTTATCGGCTTAGGAAAACAACTAACACTAAGTATTAATCATCATAAAGTAATGGAGCACCTGAGTTGTTGCCAATCGACATAACACTTAACTTCGCAAATGTATTGGGATATATACGTTTGTACATTGATGTTTCGG
>VMBQ01003111.1:93356-114102 GCA_007657795.1 Dreissena rostriformis
GAAGCTCACAAATAATGCAGACGCAATTTTGCAAATCAGTATGCCTTAGCTACGGTAGGGCCCGTAACCCATGACTGCCTGTGTGGATAACTCCAGTCAAATTTAGCAGACGACAAATGCTTAAAGCGTTTCTGTTTATACTTAACTGGTACACTGCAGCAGACGACAGCCTGTAATTATGTAAACAATAGGTTTAATAGCTTGTGGGACATATTGGCCAGTCTAGTGTTTAAATCAGCTTGTGCGATGACATTGGTAAGTTTATTATTGAGATCTGTACATATTGGCTACTTTCAGGGAAAACGGGGCTTAATGCTGCATAAAAAGTCTGTCATGTGGGCAAAATTGTTTCTCAATAATTTAAAGAAAAAAGATAAAGTATTAGATTCACATATCACAACATGCACATGATTATAGGCTTGTTATTCTATAGCAAGGCAACCACAATTCTGAAGATGGTTGCCAGTGCAGCGACCAATTGTAAAAATAAAGACATATTGTTGTTATTTCTATAACATAAATATGAGGATAAACAGTCACACACATCTCGACCTGTGCTTTAAGACACACTCTTTAAAATTTGAATGGGTTGTGTTCGTTTCAAACTTGCGATATAAAAAGCTATAACATAAGTTTGAAAACGGAGTTGCTTCTAAGATTATGCTATAGCGAACAAATTCAGTGCCTTCAGCGCTTTGGTTATAAATTCAGCAGACAACATTTTAGCAGACAACAAATATATCCCAGCATGCAAAGGGTTTAATGAGAGTGATGTGAACTTTTGCTAGTGTGTGCTACATGTAATGTGTGAAAAATCTTCTGGAATATTTCAGTCAGTCCTATTTTATGATATCATGTTTTGCAATATTTAAAAAAATGTAATTAATGTTTCCAATCTGTGATGAGATTTAAAGAAATATATGGAATGGGGCCATTGTTAGATATTTTTACCATTAACAGTAACAAGAATACAATATATACACTGCAGCCAATCACTACATTGTAGTCATATCTTAGACATTCTGGGCTGAGTGTCAACCAATCACCCAATCTCCTTAAATAGCAAAAGAATAATGAACAAAGTTGAAAGTGTGGAAGTGTCAAACTTTAAATTAAATACAAATGGGTTCAGATTTCATAGGAGAGGCGTACCTTTAAATTGAATATGTTTCACATTTTGTAATTTTAGAGTAGTTGTCATTGTTTTATAGATCAGATATGTATGGCAATGAGAACATTTACAATACTATCAGATTTATCGATACGCAAGTTATTATTTAAACCTAATGAACTAAATCTTTGTGGATGACAATGCCTCTAAATATTTAATGTAGCTATGGTCCTTTTGCCTATTAAATGTCCAAGTTTTATTTGAAAAGGTTTGTTAATACTATGATTAATCATTCAGTACATGACAGTACTGTTCTGGATTAGGACAATTAAGTAATGCTTATATGTGAAAATAGCGTGGATTAAATTGCTAGTTTCATTATTCTGTACTACCCCTTTGCATGCTGGGAAATTTGTCATCTGCTAAAATGTCTTCTGCTGAATTTCTTAAATCATTATTTTCTTCACTTTTTTTCAAAGAATACTATCAGAAAAGCAAACAGTTTGGATCCTGATGAGACGCCACATTCTGTGGTGTCTCATCTGGATCCAAACTGTTTGCAAATGCCTTTAAAATTCGGTTCCAGCGCTCAAAGGGCTACAGACATTATGGTAATGTAACATTTGTAACATTTGTTTCTATAATCTGATATCATATAAATAATAGATTTCAAATACAATTATGTGATAAGTAATGTATAATAATAATAGTTACTAGTTATTATATTAAATTAATAAATTATTTGATGTTGTCAAATATAACCGCTAGGTTATTATTGTTAATTTTATTGATTAATTTTATTCATATATATTTAAATAGGAACCGAACTACCCAGCAATTAAATGATCAAGTTAATACACAGTCATCTTTATCAGTAACACATGAGGAATGTCTCATAATCTGAAGTGAAGGTTCATTTGGTCTGATGGACTGTATCCCTCTGCCCCTAAGCAACACTGACATAGAGGGCTTAGTGCAAAACTGTTGTAAGTACTGATAACATCTTTACATCAGATACAACAGTGTCACGCTCTACCCTCAATATTGATGTTGCACAGTGGGGTGACATTACTGTGATTATGATTTTACTAATTGATATGTCACGCAATGTGTGACATCATTTGACTAATAAACAAGCCCCAAGGGCTAAGCTAGTTACGTTATCAGAGATTCATATGACAACATTGGGGTCATTTTGGTCTGGAAAGTTCTTCATCAGTCTATGGTGTTATGCTGTTGTTTAATGTTTGATTTGGATTTTTGTGGAGAAGTGGATCTGAATTTGAGTGCAATTTCCAGTTGTAGGATGAAATTGAGCCACTATTTCGCCTGAAGTTGTTGAATGGTTTTGAATTTGTTCTGCTCAAGGTACTTGCTCATATCGCATGAATTCCATACGTTTAAAATGTATTTTAAGTAACAAAGCATAATTTTGTATACCGGTAGTAAGTT
This sequence comes from Dreissena rostriformis, assembly GCA_007657795.1. Taxonomy (NCBI): domain Eukaryota; kingdom Metazoa; phylum Mollusca; class Bivalvia; order Myida; family Dreissenidae; genus Dreissena; species Dreissena rostriformis. The sequence goes on from VMBQ01003111.1 coordinate 95,920, forward strand.
TTAATTTGACTCAATAATTATGAAGATATCAATTCTCACTATTTTTAAAACAATGCCTACATTTTCTGATCATTTGTTTCATTTTTGATCTATAATTAATTTTAAAACAAATTTGATTTAGTTACTTTAATCATTGTAGATCGCACACAAATTGCAGTTAGAAGGATGATGGTCCTGTTTTTGTTTAAATAATTAAATTGTGTCCACATTTTGCAGGTCCTTGGTTCGATTTTCACGCTGGGTGCAATCTCAAGATTTTCCCACAAAGACACCAATTACTGGTTCTACCCAAGAAATGTACTCAAAGTGTACGTGTGACCTATTAATCCTTAGACTTTCAAATCAATTCAGCTAAAATACATAGGCTTATACTTAACTTAAAGAAATAATTATACTTAATGATACTGCGCATATTATTGTAAGCAATACTGGTAATAAACTGGGTTTAAACCTACTGGGAGACTCAAAATCAATTTCAACAATTTCAGTAAATGTCCATATAATTATTTCTTTTGTTTTATTACTGTAAACATAAATTCCTGATGTTCATCACGATGATCGTTTATTCAAATTGCCCCAAGGGTGATGTATTATAAATTGGGAATACTTGATCTTAATCACTCATGCATTACTGACCATATGGTTTGCAGGTAATTTGAACTATATATCCCCTTAAATATTTTATTGATAAATTTGGTCTAAACAATCATTCATTGGCCCAATAAAAATTATTACATTTCATTATTATTGAATTATAATAAAATGCTGGTCCTTGTAACATACCTACATAAAGTATTTCACTTTGTGTACATAATTTATTTGGCACATTTTTTAGTTACTACTTTATATTATTAATTGATTCATATGTTACCAGTTTAAAAGAATTGATTTAAGTTTAAACAGATGAAATGAAGTGACATGTTTTCTTAAGAACTGCAATCAAAACCTTACTGTAGACATCTCACTTGACAAACCAATCATCTTGCAAAACTGTGAAAAACATGTTGATAATGTGACAAAAACAACAGCATATATTATTGTAAGTTTTGTGGGTGACATAAAACAGTGAAGTTTGGGAGTGCAGTGTTAACGAAGTAATATGAATTTATAGAACAAACATTTTGGATTTTACAGTGTAAGGCTTATTAAATTGGAATGTACAAATGTATTTATTCAGTTATGTAATGTAGTAAATACATTTTATAGATCAAATCCTAATTTTAAAGTAAGAAAGTTTTGTGGATGAGCATGAACCTTAATTGATGTTGCAAGTGTTTTGTTTGTAAGGTTTCCTTTGTAATATATGGATATTTTTAGTATACTCTCTTAAGTGTAGAACTATGAAGTTTGATCCTCAAGCCAAATATAGTTTAAGAAAATATGGTTAATATCTATGAAACTGTTAATCTATCTCTAGGACATTAAAGTTGCTGCTTCAGGATGTTTTCATTTAGAAAGTTTATACTTTAATTGGACTTCGCCTCTTCACATTTAAGCAGCCATGCATTGTGTTACACGCAGCTCACGGCAAAACTGTAAACCTTTCTTTTTAATAATTATGGTGCAGATATTTACTTTGTGAGATTTTGGTGGATCTGTAGAAATAAATAAAATTTCAGTTTTTAATATTTTTATTCATGTTTAATCTATTTTAAATCAAAAGGAAGGAGGATACATAGATGAAGCTATAAGCAAGAATAAGTCATACAAATTGCAATAATTTTGTTGGAATGCATATGTTATGTACGGATCCCATATATGCAAGTGCAGCAAGTGTCATTTTGAATGGTTCAACTCCAGAGATGTTACAAAGTACCCGTCAGTTTTATGCACGCGATCGTCAAATGAAATTATATAAATGTCATACTAAGTAATTAAAAGTGACCAATGAAATGTCATCATGTCAGTTTTATAGGTTGGGAGGAATACTATAATATATTCAGTTACTAGAACTAATATGAGTATATACATTGAATTCATTACATTTTAACAAAATAAATACAAAAATTACCATTGTTTTTATGATACAAAAGCAATTAATGAATACTATGGGAAAATGAGTTTGAATATTTCAAATGTGGATTATGTTAATGGGCTTTTCTATTTATGGTATGTACCTTTTAACCCTTTGCATGCTGGGAAATTTGTCGTCTGCTAAAATGTTGTCTGCTGAATTTCTAAAATTAGGCGTCTCATCTGGATCCAAACTGTTTGCAAAGGCCTTCAAAATTCGGTTCCAGCACTGAAAGAGTTAAAATGATGTTAACCAGTTAACTTGAAGCTGGTATTTAGAATTCAAAACAATATTTCCTTTTTATTCCCTGTACAATTTTAGCATTTCACAGCCATATCAAACAACATTGCAGTGTACCCAGGTGCTTTATGTAATAGTTACATAAATCTAAATAATTACACTTGCAAAAGTCAGAATGTATTGTTCCCACCAGGACTGATATAAGGTTGTTTGAACTTTTTGTTGGTGTGGGATAATGTGGCTTTTGTATGTGCAAAATTCTTAATAAGTCAAGCAAAAAAAGTGATTTGTTCCCAAATCTAATGTGACAATTAAGAAGAGAACAGGATATTTAAATTTTATTAAATTTAAAACACAAATTAAATTCGGGCCACCTGGCTAAATGCTTTCTTGCCATCATGGACAATTTTATCACTCTTATCTTTATGAATTTAGATTTGGGGTCAATATCATTCTTTAAAATAACGCCAAAAAACCAATTATTTTATAATGCAAGAAAATTAACTCAAATGATCGATGAAATTAAAAATAATTAGCTTGATAATACTAATTGCTATGAAAAAGCAAACAATCTGGGTCACAACAATTTAACCCATTTATGCCCAGCGTCTAGAAAAAAGGCCTTGGAAAACAGCGTAGACCCAGATGAGACGCCGCATGTTGTGGCGTCTCATCAGGGTCTGCTCTGTTTGCTTAAAGGAATTTCTGTAAGAAATATTCTAAATATAGAAATAAATATACTAGACATCCCTAATTTTAGAAATAAATTGATCCAATTTAGAAGGATGGGAGAGTCCAATCAGCATAAATGGGTACCCATTAGTCAGGTGTGTGTCCTTGTCAAAGAGACCCAAGGGAGTATTTTACAATTATAATTAACTTGTTTGTCCTGACCTAGGGTGTCAAATTACGGTGAACAAAATTGCTGTTTGTAAATAGGTAGTTTGTACTTTGTGCGCACAGCTTCACTTCAATGCATCATTGTTAATAATAGGGTATTGCATTTTGTCCCTCGGCTAACTAGGGTGCTATTTAAATCCTGGATAGAATAAATGTTAGGTGAGTAAAAAGTTTTAAATTGTAAGTGTTTTTTTTTCTACCACTTAACTTTTTTTTTGTAATTTACAAATTGTGTACATACTACATACAAATTGACCTATTTGGAACTTTGGCACCTGGTTTATGTTTAAATCCCATGTCATGGTAGACATAAGAAGTTTGTCCAATTTCAAGCTTTACCATGATCCTATTTAAAGCTGTCAAGTTTATTGACATAGATTTTATTGCACTAAATTTTTGACACTAAGCACTTAACTTAAATGCTTGCAATTTTTCTGTGCTAAAATTGCTGTTTGATCTCACTTCAGACATTAAATCTTTTATCCACCGACATTTCTTTTGACAGTTGATTACAATTTTAAATAGTACACATTGAAATGTTTTCAATACATTGAGATCCACTTTGTGAAGGTGTTTGTTAAATTTAGAATATTTCTTGTTCTGTTGGTTTTGCATCAAAAGAAAGAGGCCTCAACATTTACCTAAGTTTACTTTTTTAAATAGTGTCCGCTATTAATGCACAATATTATGAATGCCAAATATGTTTACACAAACTACAATTTGTTGTTAATTGTTCTTTGTTAAGTTCATAAGTGTACCACAAGTTCATAAAATGGCAATATTTGTATTGATTTGGGGTCTAATTGTATTGGATTTACCGGTATGAAGTTTCAGGAGGAAATTGGTTTCGCTAGTGATTTTGTGGAGGCATTTGACTCTATCAGAGTTGATATGGTAAACTGAGACTATCAACTAAATGTGTAATATCACGAATTGATAAATCTAGAGAATTTAAATTACAAAGGATAATTCAACATTTTTCATAGGTTAAGTGAATATTAGTTCCTTATAATGTTATATTCTGCAGATGGGGTGAGTCCAAGGTAGGTTTGGATGACAATTTGATTGTTACCTTTCTTGAAAACATGTAACAGAGTTAAACATTTAAACCTGGGTATTAAAGTTTGACTATAAAAAATGTTAAACACAGTGCAAAACGATATAATTATGTAAAAGTTTGCACTGCGCAAGGAGATTGTGTGAGACTTTTAATGATCAGATAGTTGCAATATTACGACTCCCAGTTATATGCGTTGTTCTGGGAAAACTAGGCTTAGAGCATATGCGTGAAGTGTCGTTCCAGATATAAGATAAGCCTGTGCAGTTTGCACAGGCTATTCAGGGAGGACACTTTTCCAAAACTGGATTTTCGTTTACAAAATACTTATTTAAACAAAAAATATCATAAAAACGGAAAGTGTCATCCATGATTGCCTGTGTGGACTGCACAGGCTTCTCTTGGATGACACTTTACGCACATACTTATAAAGCCCTGTTTTCCCAGAACAGGACTGCTATGATCATCCAGGTTTTAGCTGTATGTCAAGTTCTCAAACAGGTTTTTTTTAACCCGCTTTTAATTATAGCTAACATTAGGAATGAAGTGTCTAACAAAGTATATAATAATGATTTACTATATGATTTTGTTCTTTTAGTTTGAATTACTATAGAGATTTATATCAAATTAGTTTTTCCCAAATCAGGGGACTTTTCGCGCGAAAAAAGAAGGCAACTGAATTTATTTTCCCAATTTCTTGAAAATGCAGATAAAATTCCCAATTCCATTTAGCAAAAAAAGTGTAAAAAAACTGTCAAAGTATTCCAGAAGAACTACATGTAAGTGAGCAGGGAGTTGTCCCAATTGTTCTGCATGTTAAATCCTTCCCAATGACCCACACACAGTGTCATATTACTCTGATTAAAATGCAATTAAGTGAACCATGTTGTTAATTGTTTTATTGGTCATTTGAGCTTTTGGGTTGATAAAATTGACTGGCCAGTCTGTCTGGAGGATTTCACTTTAATTGGTATGGCTACACATGTAGTTGGGGCTTCATGAGAGCACGGAGTCATGGACTTGTGGCTTTTATAAGGATTTAGTGAAACATACACCTTCTATAATGTACAGGTAATACATGGTTTATTTTATTCTAAATAATTTATGCAATATTTAATAGCACTTATTGTACAAATTGTATGCCATTTGTAATATTACTTTTAATATGTTTTGTATGTTTTGTGAGTCTACATTTTTTAGGTCTTTTTGGGTGTAGAAATATCAAATTTAAACTTTTATGTAAGTATTCAAATTAAACACTGAAATGTGCTTTCAAGGCAGGCCTTTTGTATTACTGTTTATGCATGTGTGTGTATATGAATAGCATGTCAGAGAAGGAACATTTTGATGAAGTTAAACACATTCAATTTTTTGTGTATTTACTTGGCTTATTTAGACCGATTATTCAATGTCAGGTTTGCAGTTACTAGCAATTCAAATTTAATATTTCATATGGCGTTAATTTGAAATATCAAATAGCAGGGCACATATTATCTTAAAAAAGTGAGTGGTAAATAATGACTTTACATTTATTATAGTTTACAGCTCATTGATATATCGGAGATTTAAATCTATATAAAGCTTGGAAAATCGGCCAACTTTATTTCATTTGATGTTTAATCCAATAAGGAATGCTTGTAAGAAATTGTGTTATGATATTTATGTATTAATGAGTCTTTTCAAATAGTTTCTTAGTTGTTTGAAGTCTCGTTTAGAAACCTAATTGAACAATGCTTTGGGAAAATGGGGCTTAATCCCTGTGCATTAAGTATCAACCCAGATTAGCATGTGCAGTCTTCACAGGCTTAACAGGACAAAACATTCTGCTTTGACCTTTAATTTTTGGTTTAAAGGTTACTAAGTCTCTTCTAAACCAAAATTCAGTCTTAGCAGAAAGTGTTGTCCCTCAGGTAAGCCTGTGAGTACTGCACAGGCTATTCTGAGATGACACTTTACGCACATGATTTAAGCCCCGTTTACCCAGAACAAGGCTCCAATATATTATTATCTGGATCATCATGATTCCTCCAGTTTGTGAGTTTTAAGTTTTGACCATAATTCCCTGTTGTGTAATTGATATTTATAAAAGTTATTATCTTGTTCATTTATGTATGTATTTATGTTATAAAGAGCAAGAAAAGTAACAAACTTTGATAAAATTTCATATTATAATCTAAAGCATCATATGTATACATTTAAATAATTAAAATTACTTTTGAATAAATATATTTGTACTAAAGAAATACAAATGAATTTTTTTTTTTCGGATTTATTTAATTGTTCTGTGTCTTTTGTAAATTATCATTGACATGATTCCTCAACATACTTGTCTTGGACTGTGGCAATTTATTTGTTCAAGTTGCCTCATTGACAATATTTTATTTTCGCCTATGCAAACAGAAAAGCCAGTCAATATGTTTTCATTTGAGATCAAAATGTTTATCATTTGTTTTCAAGCCTTCGCCAATCTTTTCCCAATCTCCCTCCTAAACTACAAGTGTATTACTTTCATATTTGCTTAATAGTGACAAAGCTTAAGGCCTAAAAATGTTAAATTTCTGATGTCCCGACCCACCCTTCTGCCAAGACTGTTCGCCAATGCCAATTATAGAACTAAGTCAAGGTTAGAAACTACCATTTTGCCCATGGTCCCCATACTTCATTGTTCTTTCAATATTTCTTGTTCTTGCACAAAATCGTAATAATAATGCCCACAATATGCAAAATCTCTCAAAATCTCCCAACCGAAGAGGAAATTAAAATGATGGAAATTAAACAAACAGCCTCTAAAGCCAATGGTAGGCCCCTAGATTTCCGAGAAAACTTAAATATGAGCCACCTTATGTGGCCGCAAATCGAAGACCCATTTTTTGCTACCGTCAACCTATATTTTGGGAGCGAGTCACCAGAAACACATGGATTATTTGTTGGGCCTCTATAATAATATAAGACTAAGAGTATTATGGCATTTAAAAATAAATTGCATAATGTGTGAATTCCACGACACACCTTTGGTGCTTTCCTTGACATTGGTTTCAGTGGAATTTGGGTGCAGGAAAGTCAACATTGTTAATTGTTTGTTGAAAAGATTTTCCAAACATGTTAAGTACAAATTTTGATAATTAAAAGGCTCATCATACGTTCTATTAATTGGATTTTGATAGTAAGAGATAGTACAGTACAGATGTTTAGTACAATACTATTATTTGGTGTATGGATATACTCATGCATATTAATTATGTACAGGTGGTGAGTAAAATGAAGTAAGTTGCTGCATTAAAATTTATCATGTTTGGGCAGTTTGGCTTTTAGATGAGTGAATTACCATAATTTATACAATAACAGTGCTTTAAACAGTACATGCTCAAAACTGTGCATTACTTTATAATGCTCTTCTTATACAATAATTTAGCACCTCTAAGGCACCATGCTGAACACTAGGGTGTTCATTGTTGCTTGTTTGACATTTATTGTAAAGCAAACACTGATTTGTACATAATTGACTTGTACTTTCAATACCAAAAAGTTGAAAAAACTCATTTCATATTCAGTAATTATGCCTTTTTTTAAACTGCACAAATTAAAACAAAAAATGTATTTTTGTATGTATTTATAGCTATACTCTGACATATCATGACAGTTTAATGGTTCAATTATAACCAGAGTTTGAAATATTATATTGATCAAGGTGTCAATGCCGAATGTCAGACAAATTATTTCAAATTCAAATTTATCCGTCAAGGTTTAATGTATCAAAATAGTGAACCATTATTGGCAAAAAAAAAATTAAGTTTATATTATGTCACTGCTCTAGATAATATTTGCAATTTGTAAGTATAGTAATCGTGTATTTGTAGAAAATCTGAAGTCCCAACTGAGAAAGATTACTGAACTCGGGTATTTAACAATGGTATTGAAATATTGACAGACATTTAAAAAGGAATGAATAGTTTTAAACAAAGGAATAACTGAAATATTTGTTCTCAACATGTACTTTATCTATTTGGTCGCATAAAGGTATTTATGTTTAGTGTACGGTACAACAAAACCAAGTATACATGGACAATTAGAGCCAGTCAATACGGTATTATCTGCATGTAATGGATATAGTCAGTGGAGCCCGTTTTTGTCTTTGTGATATTTTGTATTTGTAACATAAGTTATAAAATTGACTGAAGCGTATTGAGATATTTGTAACGGATAACATATTTTGCCAGGGGACAGAAAATCATCAATTTAATGTGTAAAAACTTAGGATTGATTTGTTTGTTTTTGTGACATTTTTTTAAAAGGACATTTAAAAGGATTATTATTATTATTTGAGGTATGTTTATTTAGATTTATTAAAATTAACAAAGATTCTGGGAAAGTCATTGAATTAATCTCACTATTTCTAAAATGGATTGTCTTAATTTGTGTTTAGGGGCGCAGCATATATTCAACATTTAGGTGTTTGGTATGGCACTTTGAATTTTAAATGCCAAAAGATGCAACTATTTTGTGATAATATTGTTATTTGAGTGAGCAAGGTTTTATGTCTGCATATTCCATAAATATGTTAATGAAACAGAGAACATTCATACTGGTCACACACCTTGCATGGCTTTGCATCCAGTGAGTGGATATTAAATTGCAATGAAATAAGGAAACGGGTGTAACTGCGGGCAAAAATGCAATAAAAATTAGTTGGGTTTATGCCCTTACAAATAATTATTCATAGTCATGTCTTCCAAAAGCTATATTCAAATTCTTTTTCTAAAACTGTATGCATATTGATAAACATCTGACACTACATTGTAATTGAATATATTAAAATATCAGTTATGATATTGTTCAAAATAGAAATCATGTGCATCATAATATGTTGCGAGACTTGAAGTCAAATCTTTACTTAACTGATGGCCTGAGTAGTTTCACTTGTTACAAACTTGGAGTTTCACATTGTAATTAAAACATTATGCATATCCCATCTTTTCAAGCATACATTCATCTAGCTAGTAACAATGCTATATTTCTGAAATCGTTATGAAAAAATATAAAAGAGGCCAATTTTGTTTTGGATACACACTTTTGTTCTCCCGCCAAAGGCGGAGGGATATAGAACTGGCATTGTCCGTCCGTCTGTCATTCCATCTGTTACAAAAGTTTAAAATTGGCCGGGGATATCAATTTAACCCTTTGAGCGCTGGAAACGGATTTTGAAGGCCTTTGCAAACAGTTTGGATCCAGATGAGACGCCACAGAACGTGGCGTCTCATCGGGATCCAAACTGTTGGCTATTCTGATAGTATTTTTTGAAAAAAAATCGAAGAAAATGCTAATTTTAGAAATTTAGCAGACAACATTTTAGCAGACGACAAATTTCCCAGCATGCAAAGGGTTAAAGAAATTGCTTGTTTTTTCATGAATGATCTCTTTGAATACTATCGGAACATCCACATCACCAGACCTCATTTTGACCTTGACATTCACCTAATTTTTCACTTAGACTTATTCAGAAGGTCCAAATTATTGGTTAATACCAAAAAAGCGTTTTACAAAGCCTTGATACTTGTATGGCTGTTATCTGTGAACAATAAACACATCCACATCATCTTACATCATTTTATTGACCTTGACATTGACCTACTTTAGCCCTTTGCATGCTGGGAAATTTGTCGTCTGCTAAAATGTTGTCTGCTAAATTTCTAAAATTAGCATTTCTTCGTTTTTTTTTCAAAGAATACTATCAGAATAGCAAACAGTTTGGATCCTGATGAGACGCCACGTTCTGTGGCGTCTCATCTGGATCCAAACTGTTTGCAAAGGCCTTCAAAATCCGGTTCCAGCGCTCAAAGGGTTAATCAATATGATGTGTGTTTTCAAACATCAATAATGCTTCCTACAAATTTTTGATAATTGTATGGATGATGTCTTCGAATACTTTCAACACACCCACATCACCTGACCTCATTTGGAACTTGAAAGTGTCCTACATTTTGACTGGGACTTATTCAAGAGCCTGAGAAAAGGCTTTCACTCTGGGCATTTAACCCTTTGCATGCTGGAAAATTTGTCTGCTTAAATGTGGTCTGCTGAATTGCTAAAATAAGCATTTTCTTCGATTTGTTTTTCAAAGAATACTATCAGAAAAGCAAACAGTTTGGATCCTGATGAGACGCCACGTTCTGTGGCGTCTCATCTGAATACAAACTGTTTGCAAAGGCCTTTAAAATTTGGTTCCAGCGCTGAAAGGGTTAATGTACAATGTAATGTTTACAGAGTGTCATTTGAATTGCACCCTTCATATATCATAATTGAAAGGGCAAGGGCAGCTTCAAGTAGTTTATATGCCGCCACTATAAAATGCCATTAAATGTCAGAAAATTGGCAAGGCTGTTCCCAATTGTTTTGAAGTTTATCTCCGTTATGCACTTGATATAGAGTGAATGATGTCGCTTCAGCTCTTGTTAATATTTTATGGATTGATAAAATGCAATAAGAATTCTCTGTGAATGTACTTTGTGGGACTAAGAAAGGTATTTTGAAATGCTGGTAAATATTTACTGGGCACATATGTTCATACACTCATTTTTCATGTAATTATTTATATTGTGACAAATAGTTAACTTACAACAAATTATACATTTCTGCTACAATTGCTAAAAAACACAAATAGAGAGGGCAGTATAGTATTTAAGCATTAAACTGAAAAGAAATAAATTATATAGATAAGCCCATTTCTCACAGTTTTATGATCAAATTTATAATAAAAATGAACCAAAACTTCATAGTCATTTAGTAAATTTGGCAAAAATGTAAAAAGCTCCGTCTGGAATACCAAAAAATTGTTAGGAGTTGACACACAGATAGGATTAATATAGGGTTATTGGTAACAAACAACTTGTGTTTGTGCCTTAGGAATCTGTGCCATCGATAATTCATTGATCATTTTTATGCCCCCGGTAGGGTGGCATATAGCAGTTGAACTGTCGGTCCGTCTGTCCGTCCGAAAACTTTAACGTTGGCCATAACTCTTGCAATATTGAAGATAGCAACTTGATATTTGGCATGCATGTGTATCTCATGAAGCTGCACATTTTGAGTGGTGAAAGTTCAAGGTCATCCTTCAAGGTCAAAGGTCAAAAAACTAAATCAAGGGAAGTAATAAGCTTTATAAGGGAGATAATTTCTAAACCTGCCAAATGATATATTGAAATTTTATATCAAAGCAGGGCAATAGGGGGCATTGTGTTTCTGACAAACACATCTCTTGTTCAATTAAGGCCAATGTCAGATATATAACAATATGATAATCAGGTGAAGTTGTAAAAGTGAAGGTAATCTATTTATATACCAATGTTTTGTGCCCATCATTCAGTTTTCACAAACACAACATTATGGCCTTTTAAGGCTGTTTGTATGTGTCATGTGTAACTTGAAGCTGAAATGCTGTGAATAAGCAGAAATTTAAACAAAGACCTTATTATGTGCTTGTCACATGTTTTCTCAAATGCACTTCCGTTAAAACAAAGCACAATTAAATGTCTAAATATATCACAGGTGACTAAAATGGTGTACAAATCTGTTTGCTTAATCAGGAAAGATTGGTAATGATAATAATCTTCCTCAAAGTGGATTTAAAGTTGTAACTTCACATATTTGCAGATTAGTCAGTCATAATTTTGTGTTGTTTATTTTCAGTTTATCATATTTTAATATTTAGGTTAAGAGTTACCAAAATTTTGTCTTATTTATACCGGTAACTGAATAGCAGGTTATGTTGGTAACTATTAATTATAACTACTTCAATGGGGACTTGTGACGTTTATAAGGAGACATGTAGACATTCAAATTAAACTTCACATTATATAATATTCATTGGTGAGGGAATTAAAAAAAATGGGCTCTGTGTATGTTTAAGGGTAAATAAATTTTGATATTTTAACATATAATTGTTCCATCTGTAGAATAACTTAGTGATGCATCAAACAATGTTAGAAGTTTCAAGTTGAACGTAATTTAAGGTACAGAGACATACAAAATTAAGGACATTATTCAGGAAATTATTCCTTATTCACCTGCAAACCTTTAAACATGATATTGACTTATTCAAACTTTCTATTTTCAGGTGTTTGCCAGACGAGGTGCAGTGAAGTAGACGCGACTTTCGTACATAATTAGTCTACTGGATAATTGACTGGATTTGACAACAACACTGTGAAATTTGAATACAGAAGGATTTATTTTGAGACAGATAATTGACAAGATTTAGGAATTTTGCAGAGACACCTAAGAAAAAAGAATACATTAAAAGACTTAATAAGTTGCGAGACAGTAAACATCGCCCCAGGCAAAGGCTGTATGTTAGATAGTAGAAACAGTGTTATAAGACGATAAAGTGTTTATAATAATACCAGTTGTTTATATTAGAATTCCTTTATCGTCTTAAGTTATTGTGTAAACAAATAGTTCATTTGAACAGTGATGATAAAATTGGTAATTAAGATATAAGACAGAGGTCCAGCATATATTTAGCACACCAGCAGTTCATTTTAACACAGCTTTGAATCGGACAGACAACAGATGTTTCGCCATAGAAAGATTTATGTATAGACAAAATTTACATTACACTTAAGAATGATGTATGCGTTACAACTTTGAAGCATAGAAATGACGGTTTTGAGGCAATTTTGTGAATTTTGTGGTGTTAAATTCTACTTGAGGAAATGTTCAGTGTGACATGATGTTAAACTTGAATTTATGTGGATTTTATGTGCTTAGCATGACTTGAAATATTCTCAAAATGGAGCTAAAGGTGTGGGTGGATGGAATCAAACGGGTTGTATGTGGTGTTACTGATAATACAACCTGCCAGGATATTGTTATTGCGCTCGCCCAAGCAATGGGTCGAACTGGGCGTTTCACGCTCATCGAGAAATGGCGGGAAAATGAACGCCCCTTGGCCCCCACTGAGTGCCCCTTGATTGTGCTACAGAAATGGGGCGAGTTTGCAGTTGAAGTGAAATTAATTCTGTATGAGTCTGGGACACGAAAGAAGCATAAAAGTGGCGGTGAAAAGGAGAATATGGCTGTAAATCCTCCAGACAGGTTTGCACATAGTTTTACGCCACCCATCAAAACAAGCGAGGCAGTAATACGGCGGTCCCTTACATTCAGTGGTGGAAGAAAGTCCAATGGGGGTCCAAGACAGGAGTTGTTTAACGATGCACAGAGACAAAATGGAAATCCAGATATAAGTGCACCGCCTGTGAAAAATTTGTTTTTAAGACAGCCAGAGAAAGTGACGAGTGATAGTAATTCGTTGACAAGTAATTTGTCTTTTTCATCACAGAATTCCACGTTAATGAGAACACATCAGCGGTCATCGTCGCACGAAAGACCTCCAAACATGTCATATGAACATAATCAGCCTTCGTCCATGATGCATTCCTTGCTACTTCCACTAGAAAATCACTCCAATGTGTTACCACATCCAACACATCAAAGACTCGTAGATTCAAAACAAGTACCCCAAATACCTCCAGCAGTAACACAGCCAGTTCCTAGCCATAGACAGCACATACCATCAGCATCAAATACTGGTGTTAAACCCAATACTGTTCCAATGGCAAATGGATCTATCAACTTGCCTTATTCTGTTGGGCAAAAACCAAACCACTCAGACACTGCCCCAAACTTTTCGTCAGCTTTTCAGCCAGTGTCTCGAAAAGATGTGAGACAAAAAGTTAACCACTATCAGCAAAGACCAGACATTCCTGTGTACACTGATGTTCGACAGTCTAGTCACAAGCACAACAGCGCAGAAATGTATGACCTTGACAACAACTTTCCCGATGTAGTCAAGGAAACAGGGCGTGAGTTCCTTATAGAGGAATATCATGTCCCTGGAAACCAAGGTCAGGGTAGCGGAAACCATAGAAACAGAGCTATGTGGGAGGAAGAGGAAAGGGTCAAGCTACTCCGCCTTGTTACTATGCAGAACGAGCGGATTAAAATGCAGGATTCCCAACTGGATATTATCAACACAGGTATGGTTGCAATTTAAAATTGTTTGGTATGTGCAATAATAAAATCCTGCATGTTGAAAATGCACAATGTGTCAATGAGACTAAAGGTTCGTGACAGATTGACTGAATTAAGCCTTAAAAATGTTCCTTTAAAATTGCAAATCTATAGGTTGTGTAGGTCAACACATTTTGATTTTTGTAACCTGTATGTGGAATTTAAGAACAAAATGTGCCCAATTTCGAAGTTTTAGCTATTAATGATTATAACTTAAAACTGTTACTAGAGTGCCCAGAATATGAACAATCCCAGTTCAACATTTACTTGTTCAGGGTTTTAGGAGTTGTGTTAATTTTGGCCTTTGTGAATTAAAATCTGTGTTTGATACAACTGTTTGTAAAATAATTAACTATGAATATGAATTAAACTGCATAGGCTAATCTGTACGACAATTTAGGCATACGCATTAAGCCCCAGTTTTGTTGGAGCACGTCTCATATACATTGAAATATTGCCTTAAGATGGAAAAACATCCGGTGGATTGTTGGAAATCCATGCATACAATATCCATTCTGTCTGTATTTCAGAAATAAATTCCAGGGAGCAGAAGCTAGAAGACTTAAAATTGCACATAGGTCAGTTGACAGAAGAGATTTCGAAACTGAATGCCCTAAGTGAGGCCAAGCAACAAGAGCTTCAGATCCTTGACAACGGTAAACTAATCGATGATATGGAAGTGGAAAAGGTGAAAGAGAGAGAAATAAAAAGTGAAATTAGCGGACTTAGGGATCGTTTACAGAAATGTGAGAACGACCTTAAACAGTTTCAGGTCAAAGTGAACAAATGTGCATCAGATTTAGAGCGTGAACAGGATGTGCTAAAGACGGACGAGAAACGTCGGAAGGAAGAAGTGTTGAGACTTCAGAATGAGATTTCGGATTTAAAGAAAGATCTCGATGAACGAATGAGAGAGAGTGAGGAGAAGAATAGACAGTTTGCACATGTGGAAGAGGAGCTCAGAGGAATCAGTGAGGAGTTGGCAAAGAAGACGGAAGATCTGATGACTACGGAGAAACAACTGAACCGAGAGAACCTGAAGTTCTTTCAGCCAACACAGAGCAATGGTACCAATTCAGGGGAGACAAATGGAGAAGGTACGTTGGATTGGTAGCAATTCATATTGCTCTGGTGTTTGTATTAATAAGTTAGGCCAAACAAAATAAATTCTGTGTTTAGGGCAACGGTCTCAAAAAAGCTAGGTATAGGGTAGGGATTTTTTTTTTTTTTAATTTTTACTCTGACTGAAATTTGCCCCCAAAACCATGAGATCTGATAAAAAAATAAATAAAAAAAAATAAATAATACTATATACCCTTAAAAACTTTAGGGTCGGTGGGGTTATGCAAGGTAGGGTCGGGTTGCCCGAAACACAGAATTTATTTAATTTGGCCTTATTGATAAACACAAACATGACATTGGGAAAATTTATGTCATCTTCAAAATTGGGCTTTCAGTAAATCTCCATCTTAGGATTACTAGAGTCTACATTAAATGTTAGACTGTGCTTTTGCCCGTTTTGATTTGGCCATAACTCATATATTTGAATGCTTTTTATTATGTGTTTGATATTTCTTCAACACTATCTTTTCAAATCTTCTACTTCACCAGACATTCCCAAAAGTTTTTGAAGTCCACAGGACATCCGGTCCTGTAAACTTAGATAACTTACAGGACCGGAAAGGGATTCATAGGACCGAAACATCAATGTACAAACGTATAATATATCACAATACATTTGCGAAGTTAAGTGTTATGTCGATTGGCAACAACTCAGGTGCTCCATAACTTTATGATGATTAATACTTAGTGTTAGTTGTTTTCCTAAGCCGATAAGTAACATTTGTTTTGTTAATTCCAGGGGTGTCAATTTTCCAAATTTTAAATCCGGAAAATTAAGCCGGGGGTCTGGGGCCACAGGCCCCCAACAGGGATAAAGGCCATAGCCCCTATGAGGGGAAACTCCCGAGCCCTAGCTTATTGTCCTTTTTAATAGTCTTTCTAGTTTCATTTTCTGATGAGTACAATGCGAAATATTATTAACCAGACCATCCGTATCACTGCATGTGTATTGTCATTCTATAAACATATTATAAAGAACGTGGAAAATAAATTAAAATCGACGAATCATACCGTAACCGAATTACGAATGTCCGAAAACATGTACGTGTTTTGCACATGAAATAAAATGTGCTTTGTGCATATCGTTTGACTNATAATATTGTCCATGCCTTCAGAACGTCTAAAAAGGGACATGTTGTTGTTATGTTGTCTAGGTTATCTCTATAACATCAATAGGATGATAAACAGTGCATACACATCTCGACCTGTGCGTTCAGACACACTCTCTATCAATTTGAATGGGTTTTGTATATTTCAAACTTGCGATTTAAAAAGCGATGCCTTAAATTTGAAAAATGAGTTGCGTCAAACGTTATGCAATAGCGAACAACTGCAGTGCCTTCAGCGCTTTGATTTCGTAATTGGGAAAGCACGTTTACCGGTACATAATAAAGAAGGAAAAAAATCGCTGTTTCAACCATTGACTTTGAAAAATAAGGTTATTTCAGTCTTTAAATAGGGTAAAATAAGTTATAAAAATGTATACTTCAAATTCATTGCTGCTTTACGTATGTTGCACAGACTGGGTGCATTATGCACAGTTCAATATTTTTTTCTGCCCCATCAACGTCAACAATTTCTAACCAGGGATATAACTTTTTCCACTTTTGACAGGTTTTTTCAGTCACAGACTTTCCATCATGTTTTTTTTTTTAATGTCAACTTGCTACTTTTAACTTCTGCATACACAGTTATTTACAAATCGAGAACAGGAATGATTCGGCACATATTGGCTATTGTAAACTTGGTTGGAAAAAGTTGGCGATCGACATATATATAGCGCAACAATCACGGACGTCTTCAACCTCGCTTAGACATTTTTATTACGCACCATTATGGAAACTGAGAGTACAGACGCTTTATAAATACATACAAGTCGTAAATATTTTAGTTAGACGCTTTATTTGCTATGAAAGTTAGTGCACATAGCGTTTGAATTACTTTGATTGTTTTGCTGCTCCGTCATCCAGGCCCTTGCTTAGACTTTCGAGTGAATAAAAACGTCGCCACGGTACGATAATTATTACAAGGAGTAAATTCCAAAATTGAGCAAAGCATTTTCAATCATATAGTACGCATCAAATTTAAAGAATTATCGTAAAAGTACAATTGATTGCGTTTTCAATACGCGTTATATTGAATTTCTTTGTGTTTTTAAACAATTTAATAGGGTGAAAAATGCAGATACGCAGCTTATCTGGGGCACTGATGGACTGTTTCACACATGTCTTTATTATCTGGCATGAAAACAGACAGCTAGTTATCAATAATTTTAAAAAGTCCACTGTTTTAAAAATGTCAGACGATTAGAAATCATACCGAAAAAGATAAGGCAAAATTCCAAAGATTGCCAATGTACGAAAGACTCATTCCTCTTGCCACAAGATTAATCCATATGTTGTTAGCACTGCTTATTCTATAAATACATGTATATTTAATCAATAAAATTTTGGTATAAAAAAAATGTTGAAAACTTGTGTATTTAACTAAACAAAAATATTACAGAGGCTACAGTAAAAATACTAGACGCCCAGGCATCAAGTATCTAGTATTACTCAGGCTGTTGTTGAAGAAATAACAAATAAATATGAATTCCTTCACACAAGTGTGTATTTCCAGAACTGTGACCTCATATTAAGTATAACTGTACTTAAAATGTAAAACAATGGATAAGCTAAATTTCAAACTCTTTCTCTTTTAAAGGTTTTGTGGAAAAAAAATAACATTGTGTATCATTTGTGTAGAAAAGACAGGTATATTTATGACCATGTTATTATAATGATGC
>VMBQ01003112.1:0-112415 GCA_007657795.1 Dreissena rostriformis
ATCCAGAACATTAATGTCACATTATTATTTTATTTTTTTGGATTTTATACAGATATTTAAGATGAGTATTTGCCTATTTATAACAACTCATATTAAATTCAAAATCGCTGAAGTCTATTTATTAAGAGTATTTAACATTTCCAGTAATTCACTATCTTGATGTTATGTATACTTTGTTTTGCAGTTTTAAAGTGCGCTGTTAGTCCCACAGGGGACAAGTTGTACATCACTATTTTTCACAAGCTCCTCACCCTAGCAAGGGATGGAACAGTTCTCGCTATCTTCAATGACCCTGATCTACGATGGCCTGGTGCTTTACATGTCACCCCTGCAGGCCAGGTGCTGGTGTGCTATGAAGGCCAGTCCGGCCTAATGATGATACAGGTGCACAGGGAGGGCAGAAAGAAGCTGGCCACTCTGGCAACACTAAGGGATATTAGCATGATCGAATCAGTCTGCTACAACAGAACAACATTATCCATCATTGTGGTGGGAGGATACAACGGTATCCTGGTGCTCAAAGTTCAACAGCTGACTTGTATGTGCATATGAAAGTGATATGTGTACACACAAGTGATTAAACATAAACTGTATTGTTGTGTCACCTGGCATAAGAGGTAAGTCTAGATTCCCCCGACGAAAATCAGTCATTATTACACATGAGTGGAACGTTGGCCTGCCACATGTCATGTCACAACGAAAGCTATTTTTCACCTGTATAAGGCGGTAACCAGGTAGTAATTTCAAGGTAATGTTAAGAGAATTTTCAAATCTATCAGCGTTGTTTGTCTTGCAGCTCTAATGTTATATTGCCTATTGTGCGTCTATTGTGTGGGCGAAGAATCTACTTTGGTAGCAACCATTGATATGATAAATGCAGCCCAATGTGAGAAAACCAACACTAGTGTGTTGATATGATTTGTTTTACAGTTATAATTACCACTGAATCTTCAAAATAAAGTTAGTCACAGTAAGTAACATGTTTTAAATTATTATTGATACTAAAATTATCGCTAATTAAAACTTTACAATGTTATGGTCCCCTTTTTTCCAGACAATAAGTTGCATCAGTAGATCAAGATTTAATTTTAAGCTAGAGAAAATGTCAATTCCGAATTAAATAAAAAATTCAATACATGTACACCCACGTTTCCAAGTGAATTATGTGACCTTGTACGTATGGCACAAAAATCTTAATGTAATAAGTATAATGTTGTGTTGGTATTACGGTATTATAACGACATGTTATACCTATAAAAGGACATAATCACATTTTATGTATTGCCAGCCTATGCACTGGTAGGCTAATTGAAGTGAAATCGACTGGGCACTGGCATTCTAGTAGGCACTAGGCCAACTAGGGGCCTGGTGAATGGGCCCCAAAAGTTTCACTGCCTATGGGCCTCCACGATGCTAAGTTAACATGATGTTTCTTAATGTTTATTAGCTCTATGTACATGCAAGCATATACAAATGTATGTGGTAATTATTTTGGACATTAAAAGATCATAATTGTTTAAGATTTTAATGTTTGCAATTCTTTGAATAAGGATGATTCTATAAAATGATCAACCATCTTAAAGGTGCTCTTAAAGGGACTTGTTCACATATTTTGGCATGTTTTGAAATTTGTCATTAAATGCTTTAAATTGATGAATGTAAGCATCAGAACTAAAGAGCTCCAGTAAAATCCAGAATAAAATTGCAGATTTTTTTTATCCTCACCTGGGCTTGAACCACGACCTTTGGAGTAAAAGTCTAGCCCTTAAACCACTTGGCCATTCGTGCTTCTATAGTTTGTCCAATATTTTATACTTTATATTAGCAATCCATGCATGGTCATAAAATAGAACAATAACAACAAAACTCTCCAAATTATTCAATTGTTTTGCGTGTGTATCGCTTTATAATTTCGGGTTTTTAAATCCTCAAAAGATGCATAATAAATTATAATGTATATTTTAGGGCATGGTTAATGTTCAGTATTACTGTTTCCTCGCAAAAAAACATAACTACAATGAAAATTTGCAAATCTGTTACATTTGTTTTTCAATTTTGTCAATTTACCAAACTGTGAATAGGTCCCTGCGGACACTTTGACCACTTCCCTTCACCATCTGCTTAACACATGTTAGACTGTATACATGTATTGTGTTATGTTTTGATCACTACAAAAATGTGTTTTTATTGAAGGTTCATAGAATTGTGTATACAGATATTCTTATTTGCTTATAAAATGTTAAGTGTACAGTTGAACATTATAACTAATTCATAAAATGTTAAGTCTATAACAATTTTATTTATAATTGTGATTTTGTCTTTTAAATAACTAGTTGACACAAACTGTATGTCAAACAACATACGCAATTTTAGTTCAGAATTTGATGTTTGTAGATAACTAAACATGTACATGATATGTTGGCTATTTAACCCTTTGCATGCTGGGAAATTTGTCGTCTGCTAAAATGTTGTCTGCTAAATTTCCAAAATTAGCATTTTCTTCGATTTTTTTCAAAGAATACTATCAGAATAGCAAACAGTTTGGATCCTGATGAGACGCCACGTTCTGTGGCGTCTCATCTGGATCCAAACTGTTTGCAAAGGCCTTCAAAATCCGGTTCCAGCGCTCAAGGGGTTAAAGAATGTCATTCATATACCTTTTGCAAGAGGTAAAACTACTTTCAAAACTGAAATATTTTGTTCTGTTTAAATGAACAATTTGCCTATTAACTGTATCCTGAATGGCAACATTGCTAAAATTATTACAAATGTATGCTCTTATGGCATAGAAAGAATTACATGCTTGAATTATTACCTATCTTTTTAATCCTTTTTGTTTGCAATTTTCATTTCTACATACAAATGTTTGTACCTAAAGCGGCCTTAGCGTACTTTTGGCAATAGAAGCAAACACAAACCCCCAAAAACAAATTCTTTCTTCAAAATCTGCTATGCAGTCTCCTGTTCACTTATGTAAAGTTTAAGTTTGACACAGAAACCTGGGCTTATACAAAAGCAATTGATATATAAATTTACAGCATATTATGCTTTCCATAAATATCATTATTTAGATAATTCACAAGAGTTTTATCAAATTTATATCAGTGTTTGACACTAACTCATCTGAGTAAGGAGTCCTTTGGACTCCCTACTTTTGAAATTAAGGAGTCCGAACAAACCTCAGGGAGTCCTAAAATTATGACACTTTTTAGATACTATTTTTTCGGGTTATATCACATGTTAATCCATGAAATGTTCAATTCTTGTTCATGTTTGTTTACAGATTGAAGTTCATGACTTTTGATCAATATTTGCTGTTATTTGTTGTATCACATTGCAAAATTATTTAACACATGCCAGTAATATATAAGTTAACTATTTTAACGTTTAAAACTATACTACAGGGGTTTTTCTGCCTTTTTTGGGAAAAGGAGTCTGACCAAATTGGGAATTTTTTGTCGACAAAATTGTCCATTTTGGGAATTTTTGCTTCGATGAAACGGCTCATTTTGGGAAAACATTGTGAATTTATCATGTTTAAAGCGGGACTGTACGATTTTGTCAAATATGTATGAATTTTTATAAAATGTATTAAAAATTAGTATACATATATTTCAATATAAGTTAAAATAAAAGTTAAGAAGAACATGTGTCGAAAAATGCGAAATAAGCCAGATATTTAAATCTAAAATTGAAATTGGCTTCCAGGCGAATTCGCCAGCATATATATAATACATGTACAATGTGAATCTAAATTTAGTTTTAGTGCAGATTCGTTCATACGACACAAAGACACAATTTTGTTTCCTTACAAATACGAGTAAAAGTGTCGGCATCGGCTTTAACCAGCGCTAACTTGTCTTTGCTGCATTTTATGAAATTCGTCTTCAAAGTATAATTTTTATTGCCTATNATATTTTTCAGATGCGCAAAAGTTCGGACATTCTAATCTCGCGAAACAAATTATGTAGATTTTTTTTTTATATATAATTCAAAGACGATTTTGAAGGAGTCCGACGGACTTCCTTGACACAAAAACAAGGAGTCCGAGTCTCATTTTTAGGAGTCTCGGGCTCCCAGACTCCCGTTAGTGTCGAAAGCTGTATATATATATTTCACCATTTGTAAAATAACAGCTTTAATCTATAATAATGTATAGTTTATATGCCCCCCGTAGGGTGGCATATAATGATCGCACTGTCTGTCCATCCGTCTGTCCGTCTGAAATTCCGTCACACTTTGCGTTTAGGTTTTGCATTAAGGTTTCAAAAAATGTGGAAAAAGGGGGCATATGTCATCCTACGGTGACAAGCCTTGTTTTAGCATTTTATTTGCTTGTGGCTTTTTACTTTTGAAATAAAAATGCGGTTAAATATACAATCAGGAAAAATGAATACCTGAGGTGGAAACCTTGATATTGATATGTTGCACGTTTACATTAACCACAGCATTAAGGGGACACCAAAGCAGACACAACATTTTTGAAAGTAACGTAAGCTCAGAATATTTGCTTAATAGTCTAGTTGAAAAAGGAACAAGTGTAAAGCGGGAATTTCTGGAAATAACATTCTCTTAATCAACGGTAACTACTTGGCTGATCTTGTCAAGCTTTGCAATAGTGACCAAACCATCTACACACAATACAAATGAATTCACCTGTGAATATGAATAAGGATTGGAAAATGCATCTGCTGTCAGAATTTAAAATTAGACATGAATCCAGTTATGTTTTACTTATGATTTGATAGCTTTTTTTCTGTGACATTTCAGTTCAACAAATGTTGAATATCCAGCGACCCTTGACAAATTTAGTCAAACAGGTTCATGGGTCTAACAAAGTTTCTTGAAGACCGCATGATGGGAACTGGAATAATCATTTATTTGGCAGGAGAAATGTTTTGTTAGCCACAAACAATATTTACACTGCCATAAGCCATTTTCACCCCAAAATCTTAATTTTTTTCCAATAAATAAGTTAAATCCTCTTCACATGTTTTACCATTTGAAGAAAAACATTTACAGTTACCTGTACCAAAAAAACCCACACATGAGTAACATTCAAATTCACACTAGGAACTCTATTCAACTACCGTTTTTTTACAAACACCTAAAACATGTATGTTTCTGGATGTCAAGCACCTTGAGTTGACTCCAGTATTCTAGTTACGCTCTTTAAGGTAGTTTATTATTGAAACAGATAATGTACTGTGTACGGATTTACTGGAAAATCTGGTCAAGACTGGATTTAAGCTGAAGTGCTCAAATCAAACGGAGGATTAAAGTGAATCAAATAGTCAAATGTGCTCTGTGTTTTAAGATAAATGCCGTTTAGATGAATCAGCTAAAATCAAATGTGTTCTAGGTTCAGGAGTTGAAAGAATGTATTAAGCCAATCAATATATTGAGTTTTATGCTTTGCTCATGTGTCATATGTCTCGTTCTTGTGTATTAAAAAAAAAACTTTGCTGTAAAAATGTGCTGCACTTTACATGAAATAGTATTAATAACACTGTTGATATCAATATTATTATGCTACATTGTGTTTTTAAATAGTGCTGACTGAGAGAACTGATAAATAAGTGCTTATAGAATTGCTTTTTCAAAATTATTTTCTTATGATTTGATGCTTATATTTTTGTCAGTAATAAATTTATTAAAAGGAATGATTTTATTACTTGATATCCACTTCTCCCTTAACTGCCTCACTTCTCCCTCTCCAGAGCTTAGGGAGAAATGACTTCTCCCAAAAATTGGAGTCTAGCTTGACCCCTGCGCTAATTACATTTTATTTGCCTGGAATTTGTTCTTAAGCATTACTTGAAAAATTAATGAGCGTTTAACATAAAAAACCATTAAATAAGCAGAAACCATTGTATAAGATTCGACCTATTTATTTAAGCTTGATTCCATGGAAAGACTGAAAGCTAAAAGCAAATTTGAGCATGTTCCTTTTACAACAAACCAGAACTTGGTGTCTTTGGGGTGAGATCTTGTAAACAATCCCAGTGTGGGGATTGAACCAATGATTGCAAGGCTTTCACCATATCCACTACACCAACGCATCCTCAAACTTGGTTACCTGTATTCCAACACGTGAGGCGTAGTTCAGCATACGGGGAATATTCAGGTGGGCATTCTTGTCTCGTTCTTGTCGGATCTTCTCAATAGTCTGTGCATTGCTCTGCAGCGTGTTCAACATCTTCACGGCATCCTGCAAGAACAAAATACCAATAAACGCTATTCAATGTACATGTTGCTTTAATAACTAGACCATGTCACAGTCGTGACCAGAGCTCTAGATAAGAGGCGTATTTCCACAGCAAACTTTCTTAATCGTACCAAAATCCTATGTTGTGAATGCTGATTAGAATTGTCTGGATGTAACAATTCTAACGAGCACTTAAAAAATAGAACTTACAAATATACACTACTGAAAGATTTCCATTTTGGAAGTGCGTAGGAATCATCTTCATCACCATACCTGTTATATAACTAGCTAATCGTCTTCAAAAGGTAACACATAAACAACTCAAAGTCCCCACAAATACTCTTATGACTATGACTATTACCTGTATTACAGTGTAGCTCTATATCTTACGTCCCGGGCATTTCAGTGTTTTTCTGTTGCTTTTGAAACACAGGGTGACATAAACAAAAAATAAAGTTGAGAAAAACATGCAGCCAGGCCGTGACTCGAATCCTGAACACGAATTGCAAATGATCTACCTACTGAGCTCTCCGGCCCGCTTACTTATTGTCCTCTACCTCGTAAACAAGGGGTCTAGATAAGGGTAGTACAAGGGTCTTTACAAGAACATTGTTACTTAAAACCTATGTTTTAGTGCTCGTTAGAATTGTTACATCCAGACGATTCTAATCAGCTTTCACAACATAGGATTTTGGTAACGATTAGGCAAGTTTGATTTGGAAAAACGCCTCTTATCTAGAGCTCTGGTCATGATGAATACGCACTATGCCGCATGCAGAATGCAGTAACAATCATGTTACAGAAACTAGCTCTAAGTTGAAACAGGGACATAAGCAATTTTTAATGTAGGATCAATAAAAAAAATACTGATACTGATGTCCTTAAAATGGTAAATTGAGTTCAAAACCAACTAAATTGTTGTGTGTGGCAGAGGGAGGGGAACAATAACTGCAAGGATTATTTCAATGAAATTTAAAAAAAAAAATCGTTAATGACTTAATGCAATGGATGATACTTAAAAACAGCCGACTTGAATTCTGTTCTCTTCAATATATTCATAAATGAAATCATAAAAATCATGCTTGTGGTAGAGACAGTTTTGAAAAAGTGATTAATCATTTATTTAAGCTGGCTTAAAATACCTGGGGCTAATTATTTTACAAAGGCTGGCATAGCACGTCAGGCTAGTCACTTATCGTAGTGACATAACTATTGTATCTTTTTTTTTAAGTTTAAATTCTTATCTCCTCAGGGTTAATATCACTGTTTGTCAGTTATATAGAATATACAACTGATTTGGTTTTTGTATGTGAATGCAATTAGCCAATCATACTGTGTTCTGTATGGCAATGTGTCTAACATTGCGGACAGAGTGTAACAATCAAAAGACGTTTTTCCAATATTCAGAAATCCAAATTTATCCATAACAAAAGGATAAACCATCAATTAAAGAGATATAGGAAAAAGAAAACAATCCACACAATTAAACTTTCCGAACCTCATTCAGCGTTTTTTTTCACCATTTCGGGAATGGGGCCGAATCGGTTTGGATTTGGAAAAATCGTGTGTTTTGACTAAAATTGGGAAATTAGTGTTGTTGTTGTTTTGCTTACAAAATGCTTCAAAATTGAAAATAAAAGTGTTTTCAATATTTTACTAGATTCAACTTATAGAGCTGGATTGGAGATGATCTAATGAGGAGTTCTTTATTAAAAAAAAATTAAACCTTCCATTGGGAATTGTTACGTCCCAATTGGGAATGGAGCCGTTTACCTGCCCGGACTTTGAACGAAAAAACACACTGTCATGAAAACAAAACTGTGTGAAGAATAAAAGGAACTTTATTAGGCTTTGAATTTTATCAAGATGAAAACAGCACTTTAAAAAAACATAGTATATAAAAACCTTTGAAACATGCAAAAGCAGTTATATGAAGAGTTTCCACCGTAACTTATAACTGTGAAATTTTAGAAAATTCACAGTAAAACAACTGATCAATTCATGATAAAAACAAGAGTTCCGCGGTCGGAGACATATGCCCCCAAAACAGGGCCTTGATTTTCACACTTATTGTTACATTGACCTTGACCTTTGACCTTTTGACCCCAATTTCAATAGGGGTCATCTACTGTCCAAGGTCAAGTATCAAGTCAATCGGTCAATTGGTTGAGGAATTATTGATCGGAAACGAGTTTCACACTTATTGTGACCGTGACCTTGACCTTTGACCTAGTGACCCCAATTTCTATAGGGGTCATCTACTGTCCAAGGCTAATGCACATGTGAAGTATCAAGCCAATCGGTCAATTCGTTGGCAAGTTATTTTTTTTTTATCCAATATAAGACATACAATGTATACATGTATATGATCACATAACAAAATGAAATCATGCAGCAGTAATATTCAAACATGTTATACAAGATATGCTAATATATACTTTTGTGGGCCTTGTGGTTTCCTTTAGATTAAAAACAAAAGAATAACGATGAAAACAATGAAGATGAGTTGCATAAAGTGGGTAGAAAAGCAAAAACTGGACTTGTTTATGAAAGTTAAATGTGTTTCCATTTATGTTCAAATATGTGAAGTGTATCATTGCTGAGGGCCATTTCTTTTTCAATCTGAATCTTAAGTTTTAAATAATTCATAAAACAGTTCATTGTAGGTGTTAGTTTTCTGTATTATATGCTGAATATGAAATATTTCATTAATATTATTATGTAGTTCACGGTGTTATTAACCTCTGGTATTTTGAAGGTATTTACTCCTAGACTGATGTCTAAGAGAGATAGTTTAACATTTAATGTTTGTTTCTCTAGAAAGGTTGTCAATTGATTCCATAGAGTTTGAATATGTTTACACTCCCAGAAAAGGTGTTGTATTGTTTCAATATGTTCACTACACATATCACATAGATTTGTGTTGGAAAGGTTGCATTTAAAAATATATTTATTTGTAGCTATGATTCTCTGAATGTATTTATAATGAAAATTTATTAGTGTGCTATCAGTAGTTGATTTATATGGCATGACAAATATGTGTTTCCAATAAAATTCTGTTTCTCCAAGAAGGTTTTGTCATTTAGTTTGAGCTTAAGAGGTTTCGGCTTGGTTTTTAATTTGATGTGCGTAAAATATTTTGTTCGTTTATTGTTTTGCAATTATGTTTTCTATGAATGTTTTTTGAGTATTTGGTGGGTTATTTGTATTTGTTACAGATTTAATATGTATGGGTATACTTTTGATCAATGTGTAGTACATCAGGAAATTACTTGAAGGTATTAAGAATATGTAGCATAAATTATCAAAAGAATAGAAGTCGTTTATCCTGTAGTCGTACAATTGATCTACATATTTTATGTTTCGTTCAAACCAATGTTTATAGAAGAACGTCTTGTTGTTGGTGGTTATGTCTTTATTGTAACATAAAATGGTTTTACTGTTTAATTTGGTTTCTAAATTATGAGTAACTTTACACCATGCCGATAGAACATTAGATAAAAATATGTTTTTGGTTGACATCTCATCTAACATATTATTGTTGATATTACATTCAAAAATTAAGGAATCACCATATGTTTTTAGAATTTTCTGGTAGAATAATTTCCATTTACTCGTATTGGTATTATCTAGATATCGTTTAACCCAACTGCATTTGATTGCATTTAAGAATGAATCTATGTCCGTTAGTCGAATACCTCTATATTCTTCTGATTGAATTAATTGAGTNGTGAATCGAAAGCCTTTTCAAAGTCTGCAAAGAAAATAAGGCCAGAATTGTTTGGTTGTTGAAATAATTTATGCATTCTTGTATCAGACGTACGTTTTCCCCAATGTTACGTCCTTTAATAAAACCAGATTGTGAACTTGAAATAATTGATGGTAATATTTTTTTTAATTCTGTTTGATATACTCTTAGTTGCAATTTTATAATCATTGTTTAGTAAACTAATCGGGCGCCAGTTTGATAAGGATTTTAAGTTTCTTTTCATGTTTTGGAATGAGTGATATTATACTTTGTTTTTGAAGTGTAGTTAGGTTTTCGTTGTTAAATGAATAGTTTAGTGAATTAATTAAATGTGTTTTAATATCATTCCAGAATATTTTATAAAACTCGATAGTGATGCCATCAGATCCTGGACTTTTGTTATTTTGCATTTCTTTTAGTGCTAATCCACATTCATATTCATTAAGTAATCCGTCACACAATATTTTTTCCTTTTGATTTAAAGCATGATGTGTATTTTTAAAAAGGATGTTATTTTTAGTATTTTTTCGTTTATAGAGGGTTTCGAAAAATAAACATTATTCTTCTAGTATTTGAGTTCTGTTTATTATATCTTCGCCATTGACTACTAATTTGTGTACAGTTTTTGACTACTAATTTGTGTACAGTTTTTTGTTCGCTTCTACGTTTTACAATGTTTGCGAAGTATTTTGTATTTTTTGTATTGTGTTCAACATGCTGTGCACGCGTAGTATTATTCCATTGAGATATGTATGCTAGATTCCTTCTAATACTTGTTATTTTGATGTTATTTCATTTTCCATGGCGGTGGTATCGTTTGTGTTTGTTTCATGCAATTGTTTTTCAAGTGTTTCAATGATTTTGATGGTTTCAGTTTCAAGTTTTTGTGTTTCTATTTGCTTGAATGATGTGTATCTAATTGTTGTGTTACGTATATTTCCTTTAATTACTTCCCATAATGTGTTTGGGTTTGCATCTTTATTATTTTCAACTGTATTGAATATTTCCTGTTTGATTTGTGTTTGATATTGTGTATCTAATAAGATGCTGTTATTCAGTTTAAAGTATCCTGGGCCTCGTTCAGGTTGCATTTTGTGCAGTTTAAGTTCAACTAGAGAGTGGTCAGTCATAAATCCTGGTTTTATGCTACATGTGTCAATAATGTTACATAGTGACTCAGATATTAAAAAATAGTTTAATTTACAAAATATTGTTGGTTTTGTGTTTGAGTGCCAGGTGAATTTGCTTTCGTTTGGATTGGTTGTACGCCAGATGTCTATCATATTGTAGTTTTCAATTACGTTATTTAAAATGTTTCTATTTTTAGAATGAGCATAAAGGTTTCCCTTCTTTTTTTTCTAATAATGGGTTAAGAACAGTATTGAAATCACCACCGAGTATAATGTTTTTATCTTGGTTATTGATTATAAAGGCTTGTAATGTTTCATACATGGTGGAATCATCTATGTTAGGGCCGTTGACGTTGATTAATGTTAATTGTGTTTCATGTATTGTGATATCTATACTTGCTTGTCTGCCAATTATTATTTTGTTGAAGTAATCGACTGTGATCCCTATATTGTTTTTAATCAGAAAGGCAATGCCTTGTTTATTAGTATGTTGTCCACTGATATAGATGTCTCCGTCCCATCTTTTAAGGTTTGTGCTAAAGTGTGCGTCAAGTGACTTTCTTGTAGTAGGCATAAACTATATTTGTTTTCGTCTAACCATTTGAAGTTTTTTTTTCCGTTTGTCTTTATTGTTTAGCCCTTTCACATTTAAAGTTCATATTTTAATCATTTAAAATGGTGGAGGGTGATGTGAATGATAATTTGTGTGTGCTTGTACAGTTAGTTTCTATTTTAAAATATAGAGAAGAGGAATTCATCCTAAACAATAGGATTAGTGTAATGGAGATATGGGTCAGATGAGTACACAGTATGCACAAATTCACAATCAAAGTCTCATCAATGGATGTTTTATTAACAAAACAATGTATTTTGCTTAACAATATCATCAGTGAGAACGTTACTCTTTCTCTATGCACGATACAGATTAAAAGGAAACAACAAAAAAGCATTACAAATACAAAAACAATACAAATATCCCGTTGAGTCGATTTTAACGCAATAAGCAAGATTTTCATATAGTGAACGGAAACGACAAAAAGGAATAAATAATAAACAAAAAACACACAAGACAAAAAGGCTACAATATATGTAGCGGTAGCTTGGATAAGCCTTAAAAAGATAAAAGAAACATATGCAAAACAGTAGCAAGTTAATTTACAAATTATTTTTCGAAAAGTTATGTTTATATCATGTTTTATTGGTAGCATTTTTTTTAAATTCAGATATATGCCAGTATAATAATATTAAAAAATTGAATATATTTGTTTTTAACATAGGAAAAGTGTCAACTATTTAACATTGATACATGTAATAATATTACTGCAAATCTTAAAAAGAAAATCGATAACACTAAAATATTTTACAAAAGTTACGTTTACATACATTATTTTTCGTAGTANATGGTTGGACGCTATCTGATTACTATGTGAATGGTTGGACGCTGTCTGATGACTATGTGAATGGTTGGACGCTGTGTGATGACTATGTGAATGGTTGGACGCTGTCTGATGACTATGCGAATGGTTGGACGCTGTGTGATGACTATGTGAATGGTTGGACGCTGTCTGATGACTATGTGAATGGTTGGACTCTGTCTGATGACTATGTGAATGGTTGGACGCTGTCTGATGATTATGTGAATGGTTGGACGCTGTCGGATGACTATGTGAATGGTTGGACGCTGTCTGATGACTATGTGAATGGTTGGACTGAGTTTTTGTATTTAATTTATGTAAAGGTGAACGCCCGGCTTACAAGCAAAAGTATGCGAATACACATTTGTTAAAACAATAGCTTGGACTTTGAAAGTAATACCATAATACCATGTTTATTTTTTTGAAGAGAATGTATAATCCACTGAACAATTGTTATATCTAAGTTAATCTTATATACGTGATTTATCCACTTTTACCTATAAAAAAGTGCTTTCACTTATATCACTATGTAAGAGTACTCGAATTACGTTATGCTGTAAGTAAATACATTAAACGAGTTAGCAAATGCGTGGCCCTTAGGCAAGGCATTGTTATGGCATTGTGTTTATGAATAAAGCTTTATGAATAAAGCTTAATTTTCTGGTGTATTGATTTTGCTTGAAATCGCCGACAAACGTTATTTTATGTGGAGTAGAACGGTCGTATAGAATTTGTGCAAAATTATAATCTTCAAAGAAAATTATCAGAGAATAAAAAATAACGTATGGATTATACTCAAAAAAGCAAAATAACAATACTTGGTTTATTTACGTCCCGCGTAAGAAACCCAGGGCACTTTGGTATATGTTTTATTCTTGTCATTATAATTCTTAAAAATAATTTCAAAAATGACGGTTTTACTAGTAAATATATTTTATGATATTTCCTAAAAATATACAAATCTGCGAACACTTGCCTTATGATAACTATAAAGGTTTACGAAAAAAAGGGTAAGTTGTCTTCATAAAAATCGTGTTATTATTGAATACATGCACATACAAAAATCGTTTTAGGGGTTTATACTGGAACCATATTTTATGTCTGACCTTCGGATTGCTTGACTAGGACATAACTACAAATCTATTAGTGGTATCAACATAAGACTTGATAACTAAATATACTTCATTGACAAGAGGTCCAGTGTACAAGAGCAATAACTATTGAAACCATAATTGCGTAGTTATTGCCCTTCGTTAGTTTTCCATACTTAACTGATGTATGTGGCTTTACTGCTTTTGACACATACCCGATATGATTTAAACACCTCCATTAAAGTCTTACTATTAAATCAGAAACAGCTAAGCCCTACTAGATGTGGTGTATTGTTGGGAGTCAGGGCGGTTTTAAAAGTATTTCACTCATTCCACGGCGTCAGTGCTAACCTCCTCAAACCTGTTCTAGTTCAGCAGATTTATAAGTAATAAGTGCTGATGCTTACGCTATTATCACTCTACTGCCCTTCTTTTAATCAAATGTAAAGGTAAAATGGCCATAACAAATATTGTATGAAAAATTACCGCAAACATTATGTGGACGGTTCAGGAACCACATGACCCTAGGATTTGTATTCCATCGATCTTCCAAAGACCTCACCTTCTTGATGGCGTTTACGGTGCTTTTTTGTGTAAGGTATATCTGCTTAACGAAACAATTGGCGAAAGTACTTAAAACTGTAACTAAAACGTTATTTTTACTTAAAGCTTTTATAACGAAAATGTACGTGTTATATTTTGCATGATAAATGGATAATCGAGATGAAATGTGCATAAGTGGGATACATCAAAATACGCGATACACATACAAATAAACAGAACAACACAAATCAACAAAAAACGCGTCTTTGAGGTATTGGGACTTCGTGCAAAATTTATTAAGTGAGATAACTGATAACCTAGCAGTCCCAATAAATATAACGTTTACCCATAGTTGGCACTATTATGTATTTGATTATTTAATTAAATAAAGAATATAGGACGGTATTATATTTGTAACAAAAAGGAAATCATGTGCGAACTTTTTTTATTTATCTTTAGACAGTTCAATGTCCGCATACACTTGATTTGTATTTTGGTCATAATTCAAGAATGAGTACATATAATGAGCTTTATTTTTACATAAATACCTATTTTAAGATTTTATTTAAATGACCTACTAAGTATCGAGTGATATATCAAAGTAGACAATAGATAGATATATAAATAATCTTTTATTATAGTGACATGTGTTTACGTACAGGGTATTTACATACATATATACAACGCATAAAAAAACACCCGACCGAATAGGCCTATCAGTCACCTTAACAACAGTGTAAAATATAACGCGATCATTATTATACAAATGGACAATAACATATTTGAGCAACATACGGAGTTCAAAGAATAAGTTAATACAATTATCCAATTAGGAAGGCATATTTCTGGAGAATATGTAATACGTAGTTGATACTTAGAAGTTCATTTACATAATTATATTTTTTAAAGTTTAAACTGACACAACCTCATACAACATATATGTTTACTGATATAGCATACTGCTTCTGATATAAAAAGCATTAACAACAAATTTCGCACACTTTCTATGATGACATTTAACCAAGAGAACTAATTTATCTTTATTTGATTGACATGTAGTATATTCTTCAGAGTCTAAAATATTTCCAAATATAACTGATCTTGTGTTCTCATAAAGAGCACATTCAACAAGAAAATGAGTTTCATCTTCGACAAGTCCACTATGACACAGCCAACACTGTCTTTGCTCGGGGGCTTCATACTTGGTGTCGTGCACGCTGAATGATACGGCCGCTCGCATTAACTCGGACCTCTTTCCCTTGTGGAAGCTGGCGAAGCACTGCTCTCGTGTTCATTTCTATGAGTCTTTCAATGTGAGACTTGCAGCTTTTCAAGTAAATGTTATTATACGCCTCGAGGTCTTTCAGTACCATTTTGTTCCTTAAGACTAAGATTTTTCATCTAAGTTCTGAAAGGCGATCTTTACTAGAGCGGGACAATTTGTGAATCTAGTTGGCAGTCTTGTAGCTCCTGTAACTAATACATTATTGGAAACACCAGCACCCATTGCCTCAATAAGCTCTTTTGCTATTGCTAACAGATATTCACCTTCATTGTACGGAATCCCACTGGCTATAATCGTTAGATCCGGGTCATTTAATGTATTGATGTTTTTCCGTTGACCGTGACCGGTATCATGTGACGTGGATGTACCGTTACGTTGATCCGCCGTGTTCTCAAGTGTATCCATGCGTAATTGTAAAGAGTGAAGGGTTGTCCCGACCTGATCAAGACGGGAACTATCCCGCGCCATATCTACCGATAATTCGTCCCGTAAGGCCCGTATTCGTGTATCAATTGTCTCTTTCATTTCTGAGCGAAGCTGATCGAACTTTGAGTCAATCGATTTCCGCATAGAATCGTGGTTCTTTTTTAATATTTAAACTGCTCATTGTTGCTTAACAATGGAGTAGCTGACGTGAGCCAATATTTTAGTTTTGAATCCTACAAAACATAATCAATGAGTTCTCATATTACGTGGCTTGAATGTAAACCTGTATTAACCTTTTCCCATAGGACTACTCCTTTCACTGAGATATACACTATGATAAAAACTAAATTATCATATTCAATGTTTTATCGAAAGAACCAGTACGAAAGTATGTTTATAAGTTATCTACGTATATGCATAACGCCAAATTGGTTCAGAATTACCAACATCATCAGCTACCAAACAAACATCGGGACAATGACAAATATATGTACCCCTATGTGTCAATGTGACCATGTCCCCATACAGCTTGTAGGTTTGCTCTAAATAAATGTGTTTAGTTTGAGAATACGACATCATAGAAGATTTCCGGATATTATAAAAAAAACTATCGTTTTCCCAATAGCCCATCCGTTTAATATATGTTGAAATTTTGTATCAAAACGTTCAATACCTTGTTAGATATATGCGACAACACCATCGTTCCCATGACACAATCAGAACCAGCAGCTTCACTACAATCGCCAACTTGACAACACCACTATCAGCAGCAACACAACCATCATGACAATGAAATCATCCTTTACAGCAATATAACAATAATCACCATGACAACAACATAAAATGCAGGAAAATCCCACCATCACCATGACATCACCAACCACAGCAACACAACCATCATCTCCATGGCAACAGCAATTGATGAAGCACATGACTCACCAGAAGAAGCAGCCTCATAACTTGCCTCCCCATGATATAACCACCAGAAGCAGCTACACAAAATAAATTATAATCGCATTGACAACATCACCAGCGGCAACAACAGCAGGAACATGTGAGCTTTGTCAATGACGTCCAACTCGTCAACCTATCCAACAATTTACTGCGCTCATTGGCATCACAAAAACATTTTAACAAAATAAAGTATTTTATACATTTACTCACTTCATAATATAATATAGCAAACAATTTAAACTTCGGAAACTATAAAATTCAACAGACAGGAACAAATTATGATATGCCGGAGTAGACGTTAGAAGACAGGTTTTCATTATTATTGTCAAATAGATACCATTCAGTAACATTATTTGTTAAATGAATGAACAGAATGTAATCTTGCTTGCTCGGATGGTTAAGCTTTGAGAGTGTAAAATAATGTAGACGTTTTAATCTTTTTTTTTTCAACAATATCTTAACTGCAGTAAATTGTATTGCATTTATATTAAACTAGTATGAAAACGACGAGGCAAAACATACTTAAAAGAAAGTGCAATCGGTGTGTATTAATTAATGCAATATAGGTGTTCGAATGGAAATAATTGAGTAAGTGCATATAACGGATTCAGCAGGAAACCTTGGGTGTTTTCCCGCTATATATATTTATAATATCTTACTCTAATTATAGTAACATGGTGGGATTCCCCGCGGAGTAGATTTATATGAACGCTATCCCATGTAACCCTGATATTGCATATGAAGATTACTCTAAATTATTTCTAGCTGGCATTTGTGTTCTGTTAAATTAAGGGCTTCTGTCGACCCTTTGAGACAACTGACCGGACAATACTCAGGAAGCAATATCACTCGCATCGAACGATATTGGCTATTTTGTGAACATGGTACCAAGAGGATGCGTTCCTTTTTGTATTTCACGATCGATAAAAGTATATCAAACAAGTTTATTAAATTATTCTAATGTTAACTTATAAATGCAGTTATCCTTGCTGCCCTTGAACAATAAATTGATCTTATACTGTGAAATTTGTTGACGCCCGAAATTTTCTTAGATAACTACTTTGTTGTTTTTATGACGATGTTCATATGTTGAAAACAAAATAAACTGTCTCTTCTATTAAGTTATGTTTTCAAACAGCGTTGTAAAATTATATGTATTTCCATTACAAAGATAACAATTTTAATTTAATAGAAATGGAAGTCTGTCTTGATATACATTATAGGGATACCGTCATGGTACCAAGTACATCGTTTATACGTTGTTAGCTATACCATGTCCGTGTATTGACTACTGTCTGAGAACTTGATCATCTAGTCAGATTATTTTTTTAGATATAAACTTAGAACAGACTTTGAAAATTTTCATATAAAAATAACACCTGATAAATGCCTTAAATCATTTTTTAAAAAAAACGATGAACATTTATTCAAAGACACTGGATGCCATAAATATATTTGCAAGTTAAGACATTATACTTTAAAATGGCTTGTATTCGTGAATTCTGATAAATTCTCTTTGATTATTTTATCAGTTTCATTTTTTTAAAGATTTGTCTAAACTGTTCTCTAAGTTCCGCAACATGATAACAAATTATCTCATTATAATTGTATTTTACTATAAATTTTAGAAATGTTCGCACCTGTTTAAAACGTTTAAGAATGTGCAGAGAAAATCATGTTTTGTCTTGGTTGAAAACATAATACTTTCATCAATGCGCCATTTTTCTAGCATGCACTTTTATTTAACGGACAATGATCTATGTCCATTTTATGTAATCTCTGAGATAATTCATTATTTCTTTGTAAAACAAAATCATATTTAACGAGTTCAAGCACTTTTAAAGAAAGAATAATTTAAGATCGGAATGCAAGCTCTTTTAAAGCGAAACTTATAAAACGTCGGATTATAAATTTTATAAAGACAAAAACATTTATTCTTAAATTTAATGAACAATAATACACAAATCAGCACTTTCGGACATATTAAGACAATTGTGATTAAACCGTAAATACATTTATAACTTCTAAGAATGACCCTGTCTTAGAAATGTCAAGAATACCACACAGGCTCAACGATATTTATGTAGGTCATAGTTTACTTAATAATATAAGTTGAAAATATTATATTTTGGCTTACACGTTCCAGGTTCACATTCATAACGAAGTATACAAGGAATATTTAAAGTTGCACAAGGTACACGTTCAACTACTAAATTTACCATTGCGCACTGAATTACTGCGTAATCTGTTTTCGAAATCATCGCGTTCATACTGTCTTTATTCCCAGGCTGCTGGGTTTTCCCCTTAACCAATTTTTTTTAGATTTGTATTGCCCACCATTGAACTTTGATTTTGATGTCATCATATGTAGTCCACATTTTAAAACTGTTGACAAACATTACAGTACTGTAAATTGAAGACAAGTAATAAAACTTAGATTTACATTGAACCACATGCATGAACTTGTAACCATTTTGACATTTCCACGTTGACGTAGTTGAACGCTTACAAGTATCGAGTGGCAATTTATCTTTAACAAAAGCTGTAATCATCGTTCAAACCCGACGTCGGCAGGAAAGCGAAAATCCGCGAAATTCTATGTTAGCATTCAGTTTCACGTTCCGTTATATTTGTTACATCCTTTAGATCATTTTGCACTGGTATTGTTTTCAAAAATCCACACAAATGATTTCTTATAGATCGGATACTCTCAAACCAGCATGGTGTGCTGTTCGTATCAAATTAGAAAGTAGTATTTCATGTCACATCAAAAATGCAAATCTCGACGACACAATCGGACGGTAATTAATACCGGATTTCCCTGAGCAGGGCCCATAGGTATGCATAAAATTAGGCAGTATAACTTCATGAATATGTGAGCTGTTTGCTTATGAAACAATAAAATGTGTTCATACAATGTAAGTTTGACGATTTTGTTCTTAACCCAGCTTGAGTTTTGTACATGAAAGTATTTTCATTTTAGATGACGAATGAATACCATTGAAACGGTCATATACGTGGGGTCAATATTGAAGGGTAAATCTTTCAATAAGGTCATTAATGCTGTGTTCATTCATATCCATAAACGAAATTACCACTGAGCAGTGCGTGTTATTTTAGCATGATGGCCACAAACACCAACCTGTTCACCGACAAAGAGACTACTTACTGGTTCAAGGCGTGCATAGCACTCAATATAACGAAGGAGGGGCTCACTAACTTTCTGGACACAGAATTACAGAAGGTCCACTCAGCCGTTGGTACAAGTTGTGGAAACTGCTCCATTGAACAACTCATACCATGTCCAACGCTCCAATATTGCAACAAGAGGAAAGGGAATAACTGCTTTTTCCACAAATTACAGAAACCACACGGATGTCAAACATGTCAAAATGTTAAACAGAATATCACATCACAGCACAGATACGGTGGGCCGTCCTGGAGGAACACCCATGCCAAAACTGGATACGAGACTATCGGAAAATAAGAAAATGTTACCTCCCTCCGGACGGATATATAAGCGTTTCTTCGGTCCAAGAATCAGACTTCAATGGTGTGATAAGCATCATGTTGAATTGCCTACATTTCCAAACATGTCTCTCCTCCCCATGTTTTTGTCCTCCACCTCCTGATGAACAATGTCCACTAGAAAAGGTAATACAACAAAAAAACGACTATATATACAATATTTTTTAATTTACATTTACATTTACACAAGCTGAAAAATGTTTAATGTTTCACATTTAAATTTTATATGTTTATATGTTTATAAACACTACATACACGAGTACATGATCATAATATTCGAAATTGGATAACCATACCAAGTCTTTCTTTACCATGATGTATTCT
Source organism: Dreissena rostriformis (assembly GCA_007657795.1). NCBI lineage: Eukaryota > Metazoa > Mollusca > Bivalvia > Myida > Dreissenidae > Dreissena > Dreissena rostriformis. Next base: position 20,653 of record VMBQ01003112.1, read on the forward strand.
TCTTAGATTCGCCAGATCGGTCGAGATGTACGTCACACATCCGACTGCAAAGTTGCAGACGCCGACCTGCAGGACTTGTTCGACACTTTCCACGCTGCTAACTGATCCAAAGTGCTTACAACATGATCCCTCAGCCACTTTAGCATGTACAAGACTTAGCGATGTAAGTCTAAGGGTTCCGTTTACGTATTGTTTAACTAAAAAAATATCGTGATGTCTTTAACAAATAAAAACATAGTACACAATATTACACTATATTATAAATGAAAACATAAAACTTATATATATATATGTTGTATGAAATGGTTGTTTTCTCACAAGGTGGAAGGCATGCTTTTTCTTTTGAGCTGATGATTTCGCTTAAATATTCACAACTGAATGACCTAATATGATTGTGCATATTTAATATTTGTTTTGGGCAAAAACAACAAAATAACAGTTTGGATTTAAATGAAGTTGCAGAACGATCGCATGTCTATCAGAAAATTGGGCGATCTATTGAAGGAGGCCTACCAAACGCTCAAACATGCGAAAGAGGCGGGCGAACGTTTTTCGGAGGAGGCAGAAAGGACCTTGACGAAGGCTCTAGATGTCACTAAGGCTGGGGAACGACGCCTTAAAAGCGAGACACATGCTGGGCAACAACGCCTTAAAAACAAGACTAAAGTTGGGGAACAACGCCTTGATAGCAAGGCACACACTGAAGAAGAACGAACTGAAAGTAAGACAATAATTGGAGAAAACATCATTGAAAGCAAGACACAGCTTGGCGAACAACGCATTGAAAGCAAGACACACGATGCGGAACAATGTCTTGAAAGCAAGATACAGGATGGGACGCAACGGATTGAATACAATACGCAGAATGTCATTGCGCGCATGAAACAAGTAGCAAATAAAACTTCACAAGCAGACTTCAAACGAGGCGTAGCAGGTTCGTACACGGGTTTGTTTTGCACGAAGGTTGTCTCAATATAAAACATACCACTTACCATATATAAATGTACACAATATGTTTTTGAAACACTTTTTAAATCTCAAATTTAGACAGGTGAACTTATATCATATATACCAAGGCGTGTTTTGTTACATAATTAATCTCGAATGACCTGTTTGAGCTACAGGTAATCCCTGTTTCTCAGCATTATGTTCTGGTTAAGGTTTTTTGTTTGTCAAAATTTAATATGTATGTACCTATTGATGGTGTTGACTTGGATATTCAAATATGTATTATGTCACTAAAACAGCTCATACCTCTGTTCTAAAATTAAGCAGAATTATAACTATTTTGTTCAACTAAGGCTATCCATATTATATGTATTTTGTGCGAAACCTTTATATTGTTGTATGTATGTGTACCAATTACAATACCGTGTCTTTGTTTAAAATCACCGACCATGGACCATAAAGGATATTTATGTTTTGTAAATGTTAACGAAACATTTTCAATGTTAACACATTATGTATCAACTAATATTACAATAATGAATAATGTTAGTACATATTAATATGACATTTTGCGTAAAACATGCTATTAATTAAAACTTCATCCATATGATTTCAATGTCAATTTGTAACTGCGATAATGAAACAAGCAGAATCATCATCGAGCGCGTTACGTAGGAACACTTGTTTGTCCGACAATTTAAGCTGGAATAGTCATTGATACGCTCAAGCTGTACGTCTCACTGGTTCGTATTCGTTGGCGAAATACACGTCATGCATAACAATGCTTATAACGCTGACTTTCAATTAAGCATAGTTGTGTCGGTTCTTATACTTCTAAATTCAGATTTTTTTGGTACAATATATATTGATGAAACTAAAACGGATAGCCACTTGGAACTTTATCTTTGTAAAGATATAAAACTTAAAACATGTTTGGTGCCTTCATTTTATGCATCTTATCAATGCCGATAACTTGCATTAAAAAAGTGTTACTATTCGTTTAGTAAATAAACATGTCAAGTTAAAATTAACTTAAAACACCACTTTATCAGTGTAACTATTACATGTGGCAACTGCTCCCAACCCTCAAGGTAAAACAAACAACAAATGCTCACATTTCTTATATACAACTGAGAAGACTTATATATGTTCTGTAAATAGTAAACTCAAATTACGGTATATGCATGTATAATACAGGCATAACGTTAACGTTTCTCCTAGTCGATTCGTACCTCCTACAAACACTCACCTTCAATAACAGATTATATGACTAGTAAAATGCGCTGTGTTTTGAAAGATAATCTTTTTTTTTCGTGGATGTAGTAACTTGTATCCCCGTAAATCTTAAATGTTGTATTATTATTTTTGAAAATGTGTGTATGTTGTTTGGTATTGTTCCGTACTGTTTTGGCAATTGGTCACTTGCCATAAATAAAGGACCACGAACGCGTCTATAATTGGAATGCAATTCTGCTGGAGCAACTGGAGTCTTACTTCTTTACATTGAATTCCATAACAGTTCGATGTGTGATGCATGGATGTATCCCCGTACACATCTTTGATGTTGTTATATTTTCAGCCTTCAGAGGCTTGAAGCTGGTATTGGTTTTTTTTTTTTTAAGCATTTTCTTTTGGAAATGTGTGTATGTTGTTTCGTATTGTGCTGTACTATTTTGGCAATTGGTCACTTTCCATAAATACTAGGACCACGAACGTGTGTATAATAGGAATACAATACTGCTGGAGCAACTGGAGTTTCACTTCTTTATATTTCTTTTAATCATTACAAATGTCGTCAATTTAATCCCTCAATGTGTTGTGAACACACATAGCGCAACTAATAACTTTATTTTAATATTAATATAGTAATTGACATACAAATGTACTAGAGACATAGCCACGTATTAGGTTGTTTAGCTAAACCAAGTATCTTATTTTGAGTCATGCATTATTTGTATGCCTGAAAAAGCCATATGTTAGAAAAATGTGACCTTTAAATCGTCTGTATTGCTTAACACGCAAACTGAAAGATGATTGTTATATAAATTCAAAATTTGATGGAATAGTTTTATATCTGTTTATAATACTCATTACATTGATACAATTTAGAAGTATATCTCCCAACATTATGACTCTTACATTTGTCAAAACCATGTTTAGTATTTGAACGTTGTAAAAATTAAACATGTTATTGAATTGCAGTGCTCAATTTAGCTTTAAATAAAGGGTGGGTTGTATTTCATTTTAGGGATGCATCCATATACAGTATTCTCTGTAAAATGCAGAATGTAACATTTCTAGTTATTGCGGAAACTTTAAAAACAACAAACCTACATATAAAAGCAAGAATATGTTGAGGTCGTACCAGTAATTTGTCATTCATTATGTTGATATGAATGTGTGATCCTCTGTCTCAACCCCCTGTTTTTAGATGCTTTAGATTGCAACGAACGACTTTTTTCAAGAGTATCACTTAAAGTTTTGCAAGAACGCTAAATATCGCGCTTTTTTGTAAAAATGTAAGCTGTTGCTGTATTATCATTGTAGATCTTCGCCGGCGTTTGGTGGAACATTACCATGACAGTTCAAGAAATGTGCCTCTTTCAATATTAAATCAGAGTCTTGATAAACGTATAACAGATATATATGCAACGCCAAAAATACACCGAATTAAAATAGCAAAAGATGGACAACTCCTCAACGAGGAGCAAGTACTGACATATAAAGAAATATTTTACTCCAAGGATAATTCAAAGCGACGTGTATACGTACAAGGCGAGCCAGGCAGCGGCAAGTCTACGTTTGCAGCTAAGTTAGTTTATGATTGGTCTCACAGAAATCAGCCTTCACCAGAAGAAACAAGTTATAAAGCAGCGTTTGTTAATGTGTCAATCATACGAAATTTTAAGTTCATTTTCTTCATCTCGTTGAGAGATTCGAGGGGTCAGCGTATTGCATATGATAAAGAAACAACTGATTGATAAAATGTATTCTGAAACGAAAGGTGATGCCGTTTACATTCTTTTACATCAAATAATAGAGACGGAATTGTGCCTTGTTGTACGAGACGGTCTAGATGAATGGTTGGCTCCTGACGGTAGTACCCTGGCTGAACCTTCTATGGCGGGATTTCTAAATAACAAGTGCACCGTTCTTACAACTTCTCGACCATGGAAACTGGCTGATGAACGTTTTAAAATTCACTTATCAACGTCCTCTTAGAAATCACAGGAATTAACGATATGTATAGATTTAGTGAAAGAATACTGCGGTGCATACTTAACGAGACAAAGCGTCTTAAGAAAACAGCGAAGGAATTTGAAACATTCATATGGGAGCGTGGACTGGCGGATTTATCATATTCACCGATGCTGTACACGCTTATAATCTGCACGTGGGTAGACACAATAGATGAGGAACATTTGAAAGAATCGCCCTTGTGTGAATTATGGACTACTTTGCTTGAAAGCCTTTGTAAAAAGGCTAACCACACAACTGGCTTTTTTAACGATTTAAACCAGGCTGAGGTGAAGTGTTTTTCTAGCACAAATTACCTGAGGCCGAGCATTCAAAACGTAGATGCCATTTCAAACGCTGCTTTCCAACTGTTGTTTTCTCTGGATAAGGTAACTTCTATTGTATTCAACGATCACACATTGTCAAAATATGTGTCGGAATCTGGGAAGGAGTTCGCTCTCAAAGCAGGATTAATATCAAAACGGAAAACTAAAAGAGCTTCGAATGGGCTAATCTCATTTATTCACAAAAGCATGCAAGAATTCCTTGCTGCTTATCATATCGCACACAATTCCCATTTGAATGATGATGTCATTTCCGGATATCTTAATCGTGATAAGGATGCATATCTCGACATATCCCAGGTTTTCATATTCCTATGTGGAAAGAACATATCGGCTGCCAATAAGCTATCTGGCATGATGCATGTACATAATGCTATAATGATGGATGCTCTTTATGAGAAAGATCGTTTTTTTTTCAAGCAGTTCATTTCAACACATCCTAGCAGAAGGATACAGAGAAGCTGTTGCAAATAAAAACACTTGAATTCTTCTCAGACTCAGTCACTTCGACTTCGTTGATGACAACTTTTGGGACGTATACAAGATGTGGGCGGATAACACGTCAAATGTCCTGGTATTGAACGTACGGTTGGAAACTGATCGTGGCATACATAGATCAGCTAAACATAGCGAGTCGATATCTCATGTTGAGTTTGACCTGTCATCGTGCTTAAAACTTAAATGATTGACACTTATTGGAAGCAGCATACATTTGAAAGGTGATAAAGACAAAACAATATTGTATATTTTTTTTATGGAAAAGTATACGGTACACCCTAATGCTGTGATGATGTCAACATTCTATGACGGTATGATATGAAAAAGGTGGCATGACGTAAATAATAACTCAACGTGTCGACTTAAACTACGATGGAAAGTCATTTTCACAAGAGAATTACGCCAAAAATTATGTTGATTTGTCGACGATGTTTTATCATTTAGCCGTCCTGTATATTTAACTTTTTCTGTGTTGTTTACTGCATGACGACATATATCTTGATGACTTGCAAGTAACGTAATGTTGACATGTCGAAATAACTAAAGGAGGGATTGCTTGTTGTAATATTTTCTGCGTCCCGATGACAGCTTTTATATAATATGAAGACGAGTCGATATAAATTTAGTCAATATACTCACAACAACTTTGCAAGTCGGATAAACCCTCGTCAACATTTTATTGGTGAGATTACCTAGATTAAGTCGACCAAATATGTTTTCGGGAAAAGCCGGACACATTTACGTCGAGACTTTAACTTAATGTCGTTATGGCGAGTAAAATTAAGTGGGAAAAACCTACAAAACTATGACGACATACCATGCTATGCCACTGTACGTAGATATAAACTCATCCGGCATGAACATATTATCGTGGTGTACCATATACTTTTCCGTAATTTTATATAAATAGTGACTGTATGTTGCGAGTTTTTATTTTCAATTTCTGCAGATTGTATAGGATTTTTGTTTTGTAACGTTTTATTTTATTTAATGAGGCCCGTTGAAACTGTTCACTTAATTCATTTATTTGTAAATGTTATGCAGTAAATAAATAGCGACATTTAAAATAACTAACTAAAACCATACATAATCAAACAAAATACTACTTTTCTCGATCATTACCGCAAGGTTTCAGCTGGAATTTGAATAAGACCTAATTATGGAACAATTCAAAACTCTCGTGAGAGGTCAAATCTTCACGTCTGATTGTATTGCATGCTTGATGCATGTTCAGATTACACAGACATTCGTATTTCTATGTACACAAATACACGCATATAATTGTACAATAACAATTTTAGTAATCAACAAAAGATCTGAGGTGCATTGCATTAACAGCGATGCAAGAGTGCATATGTTTAACTCAATACACACATTCTTACCAGACCAGACACTGCGTTAAATAATTGTTCACACTACATTGGATGTTGTCCCTTTTTGAATCGAGGTTTATTTAAACTGCGTAAAGCTAGATAGGAAACCATGGTTAATTGAATCCAATACCAAACAGTACGTTATCTGTTAAATATGTATTAAACAGACATGTACGTCTGTTCGGTACGATAAGCCAACAAGTTAATATAAGAAAGTGAATATAAACACGGCCAAATAATTTATATTTGACATAAAAACCTTATCCATAGTATTAAAAAATGTCAGAGTGAAAATGTACATTTCTGCTTCTACGTTTCTGTCTACGTGATTCACATATTGAGGATTGATATATATCTACATCGATTACCACGTTATAACAATCGATTCAAATTATGTTCACCGATTTGCATTTAATAAGAACACGTTACTAATCATAACGTTACAACATATGTGACTGGTTGGTTATAAATCTGTTGTGGTTGTCCCCCTTTGATCATGCAATTTATTAAAAAAACGAATATGTGTGTAATAATCTGTTTTTAAATTATGATCAAGTATGTGATAAGTGTAAACATATTTAACGACACAAATACGAGAAGGATAATTTGAACAGAAACATTTACTCGACCATGCAAGTGTCGCACTCGAGTGTACTTACTGTACACTGGCAGAGTTTAAGAATGAAGTAACACTTTCGAAACAATCGAAAAATAACAATATGACTATTGAACATTTCAAATGAAAGCGTACTACGATGATGATATTAAATGTATTCAATGCTGTGATTCATAACTATCAAATCTCTAATGACAATTGATACTGGAAGGATAATTTGAACAGCAACATAAAAAACGTGCTTATAATTACATAAAGGTTATACTCGAGCATACAAATATCGCACTCGAGCTTACGTAAGAGTTTCAGAATGGATACACACTTACACAACAATAGAAAAAATAAATATATTGCTATTGATCATTTCAAATGCAAACGTACTACGATAATAATGTCAAATGTTTTTTTTTTTTGTCATGGCAATGTATTACTGCCAAATGTGTTTAATTCATTACAATTAATACGCACGTGCGCCACTATGAACACGTGTTGCCGTAGTTAATATTTGCATACCTGTTATTAATTTAATTGCATGTTTACAGATTCTGCCAAATCGGTGTCATCGGCACTTCCGGTCTGCATTGTTTTAAATTATGCAGATCCAGCCCAGTGTGTAGACCCTCAAGTTTTACCCTCCATAGAACACATTCGACTGCAATATGTCACATGTTCCTCTACCTGGCTACGCAGTCTGTTCAGCACACTTCTGGCACTTGGTCATGCGGTTGAGTGTAAGCTGCAAATTGTAACATAACATCGTGTGTAGAGGACGGAGTCAGAAGGACATCTACAAGGGCAGACGCAAAATTAACGTGTTTGAAGAATACATCCAACATACTCGATATTGATCATGCAGGTCCCGGTCTGTGGGAGGCTATCTATGGTCTGAATGTCAAGAGCCTAAATCTTCATGCGTTGAACATGAATCATTCAGAGCCTTTGTCCTTGGCACTATCATCGCTCACTTATCTAGAAACGATGAGTATTACAATGTGTGATGACAATCTCGGTCTATTGAAGGGTATTTATGGTCTGAATATCAAGAGTCTGAGTGTGAGTACTTATTTTGGATTTTTAAATGTGAATCATGTGGAGTCGTTGTCGCAGTCATTGCCATCGCTCGAACAACTCGATACGCTTAGTATTGGAGGTATTGATGACAGTACCGGTCTGTTGAAGGCTCTCCGTGGTCTTAATATCAAGAGTCTGAGTGTGAGTGAATAGCTTGAAGTGGTGAAAGTTAATCATGTAAAGTCGTTGTCACAGTCACTTTTATCGCTCAAACAACTGGACACGCTAAGTATTGAAGTGTATGATAACAATCCTGGTTTGTGCAAGGGTCTCCGTGGTCTTAATATCAAGAGTCTGAGTCTGCGTGGTCGGTTTTAATGGATGAATGTGAATCATGTTAAGTCGTTGTCGCAGTCAATATCATCGCTCACTCATGTGAAAACACTTAGTATTGAAGTGTGCGGTGACAGTACCGATCTGTTGGAGGCTCTGCATGGTCTGAATATCAAGAGCCTGAGTCTGAGTGGTCAGTTTGGACCGGTGAATGTTAATAACATAAAGTGGTTTTCCGAGTCACTACCATCGCTTAAAGAGCTGCAAACGCTTTCAATATGTGCGCAAACATATATAGACATACAGCTACCTCAATCCTTGAAGTATTCAAGAATATACTGTTTGGCATTGCATCCATCAAAATTACGCGAATACGTGAACACACTGTCTGCATGTACTCAGACAATTGAGTGTAAGCTAGAATTCGGCTGTGCTTCTTTAGACGATGTCTGCTTCCCACTGGATGAATATATTTGTATCCAACAGGAACTAGAGACGCTGAATAGTGTTGTAGTGAAACGATTCCGAATATTAGACCAGATAATAAAACCATTTAGTTTCTATTATACTGCCCCATGTTCCTGGTCTGTTCGTGGCATTGGTGGTGTCGATGCCGATAATCAGGATGATGATGAAGTTAAAGAGTATTTATATCAATTATTCGTTAGCAGCGTAAGTAAACAAATTAAAAACCGAATTTCAATGCGACTTCTGATTTATCAAATCTCAAACTGATATTCATCAATAAATGCGACTGCAATACAGGATGATCATTTGAAGATTGCGTTTTCTTTTATACCTAATGATAAAATATGACATTTCTGCAGTGAAATAACAGCAGTGAAAATAAACAAATTGTTATTTTCACCGGTGAAAATAACACATTTTCGCGTGCTATTTTAAGATCATTTGTGGGTTGTTGTTTTTTTTTTTCAAAAAATTGGACAATCTGCGTTTGTCAACTGCGGAAGAACAAAATCGTCTAAAATGCGATATTTGAACATTATTTATGTAAACATGGAAGAAATAATATGATAAATAGAATAGTATGTGAATTTTGAATAAAGATGAAGTTTATCGCATAATAAAACTCAAACTGACAGGTTAATGTCATAAAACTTTTAACTTCTAAACATGAAGCCCAATTCTTCCTGAAATCAAAATAGCCCTAGATTGCTCACTTTTTTAATGGAGCGTAGGCTATTTCAAATCCAGGGCCTTGGTTGTAATAAATTTTGTAATAGACCACAATTTGTTGTTACATACCATTTGTGCGATCGTAATAGATAACTACGCGTTGTGTAGGTCCGTAGCTTTATCTGAATTTCAAAAAAGTAACGTACAATAACAAGTATATAAACATGACGTAAAAATAAAACGTGAATGTTTGCGGCGAAGTCACGCCAAAATCCTAACATTCTCCCGCCGACAAAATAATTTATCATGACAATAAATGCTACACTATCATGATCAAGTTAAAATATCAATAGATGTTCATGCACTCAAATAGTTACAATATTCGCTTGTAAAGTCCATCATGTTTATTATCACTGTTACTAAGTGTCCATCACATTAAGTTTCATTGGATATAGTTTAACTATGGGTCGTGACAACAGTCCATTTGCGGTTTTCATATGCGCTGCACGCGAGAGTCCATCATTGCCCAGGATCAGCTCTTGAACGACGCCCGTGTTTCATCGCAACCTCGGCGAGAAGTCGTCATGTACAATGACAACATCACCTACTCGTATAGTCTGCTCGGTAGTCCCTCCCGTCTTTTGGTGCTCGCGTAGTGACGTCAAGTATTTACGTTTTCAGCACGCCCAGAATTGGTCAATGACTCGTCTGTGTTGGTCAAAACGCCGTTATCTCTGGTATGATAGATTAACGGCGCTGGATCTTCACGTGATATTGAAACGAATGTCAGCGGTCTGTCGTTGATATTTGCCTCTTCTTCAGTGACGACGGTCTGCAGTGTATGTAAGTCTTCTGAAGCATTACCAAGTACTTTCTTTATGGTCTTCTTCGTGATGCCTATTAGCCGTTCCCACCAATCACCATACCAAGGTGCGCGTTGCGGTATGAACTTCCATTCTGTGCCCTGTACTGCAAAACACACCTGAGTCGTGCGTGTCAATCGGCGAATGTGACTCGCTGCAGCTCGGAAGGTGGTCGCATTGTCTGACATGATCTTCGATACGGATCGTCGGCTAACAAACCGTCTAAATGCCAGCATAAAGGTTTCTTCTGATAAGTCGGGAACAACTTCAAGGTGCACGGATCGGGTACTGGCGCAGGTAAATAGGCAAATGTACACCTTCTGTATACCTGTTTTCTCTCTTACGTGAAGGGCGCCCGTAAAGTTTACGCCGGTAACAGTGAACGGTGCCTCGTCAGAAACTCTGTCTTTCGGAAGTGGAGGGGAGGTAGGCGCTCTATAGGGTCTGCTGTTGATCTTCAAGCACGTAGTTCATTTCCTTAAAATACCCTTGACTCGCTGGCGAATTGAAGGTATCCAGTATTTTGCTGTATGTGAGGTACTGTCTGCAAAACGCCGGCATGTAACTGGCTGCAATGAGCGTCTCTTATGATCAATGTCGCTAAATGACTACGTGTACGAGGGAGATACGGGAATTTTGTATCTGCAGGTATTCGTGCGTTGTGAATCCTCCCGCCACAGCGAATGCATCCATCATCGTCAATGTAGAGACGTAATTGCTTAAAGATCGACTGTCGTATGTTGTTATCTTTAAGCTCTGTCATTACGTCATTGTAGCACTGGTTCTGGATTTCGTATCAATGCTTTCTCAGCAAAGTTCATCTCATTTACAGAAATACAACCGAGTTGTCGAGTGTATGGTATTGACCGGCAATTTCTTACGAATCTGTCGAAACAGTTCCGGCAACTGCTAAATCTTTCACAATCGACAATGAAGTGAGAATCAGTTGCTGACATCACGTTGGAGGTCTGTACGCACACGATATCATCATGATCATTATCATCTTCTTTTTCTTATTTTTCCTCTTCTTCTTTTTATTCTTCTTTTTCCAACAAAACTGTCGTCATTGCTGCTGTATTCCATGACGGCCATTTACTTTTGTCATTCGGCTATGGGGGACCTTCTCTCCAAAGATTGCTTTCCTTAAGTTGAGACGCTAAGATGCCGCGTGTCTGGAGATCCGCCGGATTGTCGACTGTCGGACTATACCGCCATTCCGCGTCTGGGATGAGCTTCCGGATCTCTTTTACTCATTTGTTTTCAAAACGTTTTAATTGTTTTGTAGAATGTATCCAATGCGGCGTGATCTGAATGTCAGACCAGCAGACTACTCTCTTGCAAAGAACAGCTTTCATCACGTGCTGGGCGACACGTGCGCCAATGAGCGCCGCAATTAATTCCAGCCTCGGTAGTGATAATTTTTTTACTGGAACCACTCGGTTCTTGGCAAAGACGAACGCTGAACTCGACGATGGTATCAGGTATGCGACTGCGCCGAACGCACGTTTACTGGTGTCAAAAAACACGTGTAACACGTAATCTTCATCGACCATGTTCGATTGGTTGTCCAGAAAATACTGTCTCTGGAACGATGTCGCCATAGCTTCATTTAAGTCTTCTTCGTTGTGTAGCCAGGTGTTTTGTTAACGTTCTGGAATCGGTGTGTCCCTGGCATACTCCGCTTCCATAGGTCCTGAATCAACAACTTTGCACAAATGATGACTGGGGCTTACGTGCCAAGCGGGTCATAAATCTTCGACGTCTGCTGTAGAATTCCACGCTTAGTAGCTTTTTCCTTGGAATTAATGGAGCGCATGACAAATGACATCTGGTCTATTTCCGGTTCCCATAGCAAACCTAACATCTTTATCACAGCATCCCTGTCTACGACACCTTCAGCTTCTGTCATAGTCCTCAGTGCGTTTGAAGTAGACGTCCATGATCCCTGGTTAAAGCCGCCGGCTGCCATCAAATCAGATGCGTGGCGGAAGTACTTCAGTACACCAATCTCTGATGTGAAACTTAAAACGACGTTGTCGACGTATAGGTCATTGCTGAGAGTGCTCGCCGCTGCGTTGTCTATGTGCAGGGTCAAGTGCTTCAAAATGTTTGCTCTTAGAATAAATGGAGAACACGATGCTCCGATTAAAACCGATCGGAAACGGTATTTCGTCAGTGGACTGCATGGGTCTGTAGAGTCCGACAGCTAAAAGAATCTGGTAACATCACGATCATCCTCATATAGCATAACGTTGAGGAATGCCTTCTCTGTGTAAGTCCTTTTTAACCCCATGATGTGGAACATAGTGAATACGAGCCCGTGTGTTATCGTTTTCGACCCGTTAAATAAATCCGCGTCTCTCTTGGTCATTTATGATCTTGCTATAACAGTCAAGTGTTTCTGGGTCTTTACTAAGTCTTATTATGCTACTTTCCGTTCTCTTCCTTGCTATTTCGTAATGTGTAGGTAGATCCTCTTTCCATGGCAATCTTGATGTGTATTTACCGTCTGAAAATGTTATACACGTGTCTTGGTAGCTTTTCATATGGTCGACTGCGCAAGCCTGTTCTGCGTCTTCCGGTTTGATGCCTAACGTCTCAATATCCCAGAAGCGTGATTCATCTGTAGCTACATGTGCAGTGATAACATCCATAACGCTCGTTCCATGATTTGCGCCTTCCGGAAGTGGTCATGACAAGAAGAAACCAAGACGAGATCCAACTGCAGTAGGGCTGTCGCGTCTGATGATCTCCAAATCTGCTTCTGATGTTATTGGGTGTGCAAGCTTAAGGCCTCGGAGATAAGGAAGATCTTTAACAGATGACCGGAAGTAGTTGGACAGTGGTTTTGCAATGAAGGGCACAATCAACACACGAACCGGGATCTTTTCACCGTCGTCTGCTTCCAATTGCACTGTGGATGGGTCCAGTCGCTGTGTCTTCTGGGCCCGGTCTCCACACGCAGATAGATTAATGACGTCAGAACCTTCACGCTTCAAGTGCAAATTATCGGCCATAGCCTGTGTGATGAAAGACCGCTGTGCTCCTTCATCCATCAAAATGTTAGCGTCTAAGCACAGCCCGTGTGAATACACTGGCGCTACCGCAGTTTTCAGCAGCACGCTAGAAGGGGCCGATTTCGCAGTGGTGTGAAGCACTGTAGCATCTGTATCATTGTTACAAGCACTTCCTATACTTTCATTCGGATGACTTCTGGTAACGGCTGTTCCGTTTCATGAGGACGGCGTCTTTGCGTGTGTATTCTCGCACAAACTCGTGTGGTGTTTAGGTGAACAATTTCTGCATCTCCATGACGATGGATATCTCTCACTGAATGTCTGTTACTTAAACAATTAAAGCACAGTTCGTGTTCTTCACAATAGATACTCTCTCGGGAATGCTACTTACAGAATAACAGTTACCGTTATATTGTTTTCCGCAAAATACACATTATGTTCGTCTCTTCTTACTGTCATGCTCACTGACCGTCATTCGCGTATTGGCATCGGTTCGTTTCTGTCGATTTCCGTTCATCCGGGCACTTGAATGGAAGGCTGCTGTAAGAAATGGTGGGTCGCGGATTTCATGACTGTCCCCAGCTTCCATAATATCGATCTCGCGAAAAATAGCTTGCCTCAAATCTGAGAGAATCCACGTTTCGGTTTTATTTTCTCGGGCTAGATTTCTGCGGGTTTCCGACGGAAGTCTTTCTAAAATAATAGGAATCGACAGATTACCGTTGGAATCATGTGCCTCTCCAAGTGCCTCTTATCCTAAGATGTTGGTAGAAGTAACGAAGCTCTCGGATGTTTGCGGCGGGTGACGGCAGCTGTAGTAAGTTTGATCTTCTGACTCTGTATATACCGCTGTTGTAGTAAATTGATAGCTTGCTGGTAGTTGGCGTTACTTAGCGTAAATCCCTAAATTGTTCTGTCAGCTTGCATTAGAGATTTCAGGTATGAAAACTTCTGTATGTCAGGTAAGTGGGGGTTGTTGTGTATGGCGTATGAAAACGAATCCCAAAACGTAGGCCAGCTCATTTATTCACCGTTGAAAGTCGGTAGTGTTAATTTTGGTAAATGATGTGGCATCTGCAGCTTTTCGTGTACCTGCTGTAACATCTCGCGTGGTTCCTGTACAGCTGGGGCATGAATGTGCGGCATGGATGACTGGTTAGTGTTTTCAGCTTCATGTTCAAGGCTAGCGGGTGGGGCGCTCGAACCGTGTTTAGCGTTTGCTGAATGCTTCTTATATCTGTGCAACTTTTATTTCAGATGAAAATTGTATGCACCTGTTTCTCTGAGCTCCGTAGCATTGTTTTCCGCGTCGGTGGTTTTTGTAATCTTCTCGTCAGCAGAACTGATCATTTCAAAGCACAGCTTAAATTCATCGTATGAGTTATTTTCCATTGCCGTTTCTAGTTGCACGAATAAATCTTAAAGCATAGCCCTATGTCCGTCTCTTGCCGCTAATAACTTCTGTAGGTTCATTTTTGTGGTCACGGCACCAAAATGTTCGATCGTAATAGATAACTACGCGTTTTTCAGGTTCGTACCTTTATCTGACTTTCAAAAATTAACGTACAATAACAAGTGTATTAATATGACGTCAACGACGCGCCAAAATCCTAACAAAACTATTAAAGCTATGTGCTTTAAGATTTTTAGTTTACTTAAGCAAATCTTGCCCACCGGGAGCTTTTGGATACCTTGTTGCCCGTCAGTCCATGAGTCCGTAAACTATTTTCTTCTAAAGGCTTCTCCTCTTGAACATCTTGGCAATTTTTCACGAAATTTTATCGATGGATTATTTTCAATATTGTTCAAATACTTCCGGTCTGTTGCTTCAAATTCTTCTCTGCAACCACAAGGGTCAAATTTAATATTTGGTGTCCAACTTCGTCTAGTGGTCATCTTCTAAGTGTGTTCACGCACATGGCGTTAACACCACCCAGGCATCAATGGCCTCACGATTTATATATTATATTGAATAACTTTAAAATCTTATTCTATGAAACTGCAAAGAGTCATTTGCATAGTATTTGGTCTGAAACATCGTATGGTGTTCTTCTACCTTTGGGTCACAATCGCCTACACTGGGAATTACTTGTCGCTATATGTTAAAAGTGAAAACTTAAAAAAAAATCGTCATCTCTGAAACCGCTAAGCCGAGAGGTTTGGTATTTTGCATTTAGCATCGCATGGTAGTTCTTTACCAATTTTATTCAAATCATGCCCTTAAGGTTTAAACTGGCAACGCGCAAGGATCACAATATATACAAAATAACTGTTAACATCTTCTCCGAAACTAGACGGGCTAGGGATTTAATATTTGATGTGTTACATCCTATGATCGGCCAAATTTGTTCAAATCATGCACCTGAGGTTGAAATTGGCCACACCCTTGGGGTAACTTGTTTTCCTTACTTGTACGTAATGAAAACTTACACATATATATATAACCACAAGGCACACATGTTTAGAATTTGGCATGTACCATCGTATGGTGGTTCTCCACTAATTTTGTTCAAATCATGTCCCGAGGACCAAAACTGGCAATGCCCTAAGAGTTACTTGTTATCCGTATATGTTCACAGTGATAATCTCATCTATTAAAACTGTACGACCGAGAAATTTGGCATTTGGCTTGCAACATATTATGGTGGACATCTTCTTAGTTTTTTTTTCCAATCTTTTCTCTGGAATAGGATTGGATCCGCACTTAGGATTGCATGATTTGTATATACATATATAGCAAAATAACTTATAATATCGTTGTCTCTGAAACCAAACAAAACCCACAACGGTGATTTTTGGTTTGTTACATCAACCCAGCGTATACACGATTTGATCGTAAAGCGGATGTTGTGATTGTGTACATCATCCATGATACAACGATATGTGAAACTCTTGCCAGTGCATGTCCAAAAACATAAATATGAAGGATAAATAAAAAGTACTTTTNACTGTCATCCCATGCAATTGAATTGTTTGTTAACCAGCAAAAAACTGATAACCACTTTGTTTTGTTTTACATTTTATAAAGTTATCTTAACACAAAATTGACGACGCTGTTGCCGGTGAACAAAATGTATGATATTACAGGTGACTTGAATATACTATTTCAAATCCATTAAATTCATTTCGTATGTAAATCAAGCTTTTGAAAGTGGAGAAAGCAGCGTGCTCATGATATTGCAGAGTACAGAAGTCTTTCCCTAAGACGGTTCCAGTGCAAGTGACTGGAACTTTGAAGGACAGACCAGAGACCATTGTTACACAAGGTTTGTTGCATATGATAGCATGATATAGAAGGTTCTAGATCTCAAATCATCAGCTAGTATTCCGTATCAGTGTAAAAATGAAACAAATATTACAAATAAACAGCTTTTATATTTGTATCAAACACTATTACAATAAATTATTACTACCTCAAAGTGAAATACAGTACATTGTTGGCATGTTTTGTGACATTTAAAGTATCATCAAACCTTATCTTGCACTTTTTACTTCTTATTTCAAGTAATCTGGGTTACGTGTGACCATTAAATTGCAGTTTCTCATTTTGGGCTGTGAATGATTATTATCGAATACAATTAACTGACTGTATACAATAATAGTCCATTTATTATTCATATTTCAAGATTTGAAATAAAATTGTTTTTACAAAATTAAACTTTTGATGAATACTTTTCTTTTAATCAAAAGTCTACCTGGCTGATAACTCCTAGAAATTGTATACACACAAATGTCTTAATTCATTCCTTTAAAACTTTGTGACGCTCTGATATCAACTAAACACATCTTATATAGCCGGCTATAAAATTGACAGAGCTAATCGAGAGATATGTTAATGGTTGGTTTTATTTCTAGATTGTGTTTGTTTCATTGAGGTTTAAAACGCCTGTAGTCGTATGGCGGATACTACACTATACACCTGACAGTACATTTCAGAGATATCATCAAGAAGAGAAACGGAAGGTGCAGTTGAATACAAGTGCGTTATATTACTTTGTTAAAAGTTAGTTAAGACAATTGCGACACAAGTTCAGCCTTCAATTGGTTCTGATAGGGTGAGCTTCTTTTGTTGCGAATCATGCAAGGACAAGGATATAGTTGAATATATAGTGTGTTACTGTGAAAAATGTCAAACGTGTTTTTGTAGAAAGTGCTGTGGGCTTCATGATAAATTGTTGAGTAAACATGTAAAGTTCGACCGGGGAAATATGAGGAACTTTTGAAAGATTTGGAGGCTGTTCTTCGAATGTGTGAAATACACACTTATAAGAAACACGAGAGGTTCTGCAATGACTGTTGTATGCTGTGCTGCTCAGAATGTGCTTCATTAAGTCACAGGTATTTTGACATGAAAAATCCTATGAAACCACACAATAAGAGGTCTACCCTTCCTATCACTTTTCAGTAGTTCAGAGGGCTTCTGTCAGTAGATTTGGGCTGTTGTCAGTAGTTTTTACTTTTGCTATCATTATGAGCATTTAAACAACATTACAGTGTCACATATTAGTAAAACTTAGTATTCAGCATTAGATGAATTTAGTTTCTATTAATGTCATCTGTTAATCACGTTATATTGTATAATATTCAGTGGATGTGCACATTGCCCTTATAAACAACAAAAGGTTTCACCTTGTGATCACTGCTCTTGTAACACACATTACCAATCTTAAAAACATTGACCAACAATTACATACAATGTTTTATTAGAAAAAACACTCAAATTTCAAATTTAAAAGAACAGAAGTTAAGGAACTTGGTGTCTGATTAACCCATTACTTATGCCTCAGGGAACAACCATTATCACAAAGGCAAGTTCATATATTATCATGACAATCAAAAAAATGAAAACTAAAGATCTTCTTGATTTGTTCAACATATAAAAATATGTATGGTAAGTGCCTCACTTAATTTTAAAGTAAACACATTAACTATATTTCAGTTGTTCAAAGGCATGAGTTATGCCTACTTTGCAGTATGATTCTTATAGTATTTGAGTCAATGTGTCGCTTGCGGTAATTTCTGCCTCCATGAGCGCAAGAAAATCAAAATTACATGTCAAACAATAAACGTTCGTTTCACCTTTATGGACGGCCCGAGGCATGGTCAGTATTTTCTGTAACTTTATTTGAACTTTTGGCAGTTTGTTATAGCAACTTGTTTTATTTTGAGTGTCATAATCGGCGTCTGATTCTGTAGTTTGCCGTTTGAAGGAACTCGCCATGCTTACATCAATATCCGACATCCGGGTCACTGGTATGCTTCATTGTCCCCGGGAGGCTTGGCATTTTACGCTTCTTACTACGCAAGCCCCAAATGATAATGATTGAACAATAACTCGCAGTGATCGCAAGGAAACGAAAGTACGATTAAAACCGAAAATTTGACCATTTTTATCAAAGAACCGTAGTAACTAGGGCGAATACGTAGAAGTAACGGGTCTGTTACACAGTTTTTAATAGTGAAATGACTAAAAATATACTCTGCGAGATGTGGTTGTATTGTGTTCTACAAAAATTATGCAAATTCTTTCCCTTGGATTAAATTTGCCATAAACAGTAGGGTTATAGTTTTCAATATATCTGTGGTCACCCTTCAAACACGGGCAAGCAGTTCATAGGTAGTATGACACATTGTAGGGTGGATGTGTACAATTAACATGTACAAAGTACAAAGATTGTTAAAATAAGGTGACTTCCTGGGGTCACACACTTTCCATTTACTAACATTTGATGATTCAGAAAATTCTGAGCGTTCATTTTGAAACTTGCTCGGAGCATTGACAAATTGTTATGATAGCTGGGCTGTTTTAAAATGATGTTTGATTAAAAACATGGCTACCAGATGTTAGGGCAGTTTTCCTGGAGTCTATTGTGAACCCTTGTTTACACTACCTGCATAGAACAGTTAAGTGTATTGGGGTCTCAGGTGAGCCCCTTGGGGCTTTTTGCCCTTAGAGAATAATTATAATACAGTCAATACTTTAGTCAGATATTGCAAAAATGTTCAGACGCTTGACTCAGCAAAGAAACATGCACCAGACGTTAATCAACTGTCTGGGAAGCTTCGGACCAATCTGAAAAAACTGGAGAAGCTTCAGAATTGCTATGAGACCAGCATCCAGGATCTGAAGAGTTCATGCAAAGAACAAGAACTCTTGGTAAGGAAAATGCACAAGTAAATTAATTCCACTAAAGAAAACAGCTAAAGATGAGCAAAACTTGCTTAAACAATTCCATGAATCAATGCATTCTACTTTGTATGATATAAAGAAGACAACTTTGGACGAAACAAAAATGACTATCTTTAGTCTGCAAGCTTCTCTAAAGACTAGTGTTGAAATCTGCATCCGTTATCAGAATGAATTGAAATCACTTAATGAACTCCTTTTATACAGCAGTGACAAGAACATGGAGAAACTATGCTTTAAAGCCGGTCGAAAATGTATTGACAAAATACAACAAGTTGAATCATATCTAGAAGAGAACTATTTTAAACTTGAATGTTTAGTATTAAACCAGACTATAAAAGACACTGAGCAGTACATATGCAAATTGTCAGGTCTGGGGAAGTTGGTTGAGAAAGATAAGGCTTACAATGACATTGAACAGTACTTGTCCACATTGTCAGGTCTTTGGCAAATCGTATGCAGTAACTACGTGTTCACTGTGAGTAGAAAGTCTGAGCACATGTTGGGAATACCAAGTGATTCAGAAAAGAGCATGATCTCAGCCATATGTGTTCTCCCTGGTGGAGAGATATTGGTTCTAGATACGGTTAATACTAATGTCAAGCTGCTTGACCAGCAGTACCAGGTGGTGAGTCACTATGGTGTTGCTGCTGGTTCCAATGCCATGTGTCTAATCACACCTAGTGAGGTGGCATTGACAGAGGATAATGGTAATACACATGATGTCCAGTTTGTCACAGTCAACCCTCGCCAGTTTGTGACATGAAAAAATATTCAGTTACAACAAACATGTAGTGGTATTGCCCACCACTAGAGAGACCTTTTAATTACTTCTTATACAGCACTAGACAAGTACTCACTGAGTGGTAAACGAATAAGTAAACTATACGAGGATAAATCCGGCGACCGTACAGGTAAGCATCACGTTGGATTCATCCTGATATCATTAAAAATATGAATAATGAAGAATTCGTGATCCTACATATTGTTTATGTACATGTGACAATTTACTGTTTCAATTGACAAGAAAGATTTTCATTATTTTTTTATTTGTAAATATGAGTACCGTAAACATGTATTTTGACGGTCACTATATGCAATGTATATAAATAGTAACAAAGTTTCTCTGATGGACACTTTTAATGCTTTTTATGTATTCAAATTACTTGACAGATAGAATATGTTTTACAAATAATATTGTTTCAAAACAATACGTAATAGAATTTTAAGAATTGTTAAATTTAATGTTCAAAAAGTAATGTACGTAATTATGATATTTATTTTTTACAACATGCCTTTGTAAATGGATATAATGTAAAAGTATACGAAAAACATTCACTATTGGTTATTTTGAAAACCTATTTTCCTGTTCTAAACACTTACAAACACAGCCACAGTCACTAATATGTAAATACATTGTAATCATGTGTACATGTATACGAAACATATCATTGCTGAATGTAGTTAAATCATCTGATACATTCAAGTGTTCATATTATTGTACTGAGTTATTTGTTTCCATTTGTATAATAATGAGTATTGTACTACACATAATTTCCAACTCACCAGTAGCATATCCACATATCAGACTTTCAGACAATAAACTGATCCAGAACATTAATGTCACACATTAACAACAACACATTAAATTCAAAATCGCTGAAGTCTATTTTTTAAGATTATTTAACATTTATCAGTGTTGTTTTCCTAATTGAAGGTTTCAAACAAAAAAAATCTCAACATTAAGTTCATCTCACATCCAGCTCTATAAGTGGAACATTAGTAAATATGATACTGACAACAATTTTATTCTCAATTATTGTTAGCAAATCAACAACAACACAATTTTAGTCAAAACACCGCGATTTTTCCCAATCCAAAGGGACCCGGCCCCATTCATAAAATGGTGAAAAAAAACACTGTTAACAGTAATTTACTATCTTTATGATACATTATTTTGCAGTATCGAAGTGTGCTGTTAGTCCCACAGGGGACAAGCTGTACATAATCAACAGCTACCAGCACAAGCTCCTCAACCTGGCCAGGGATGGAACGGTCCTGGCTACCTTTAGAGACCCTGATCTAGAATACCCTGGTGCTCTACGTGTAACCTCTGCAGGCCAGGTACTAGTGTGCTATGAAAGCTGGCCTAGCACTATCATACAGGTGCACAGCGAGGGCAGCACGGAGCTGGCCATTCTGGCAACACAAAGGTTTGAGGGCATAGTATCACTCTGCTAAAACAGCACCACATCATCCATAATTATGGGACGATACAACATTATCCTGGTATTCAAAGAGCAATAGTTGACTTGTACATTAATCTGTGTGTTTTTGTGTTGTGTTTTGAGGGGTGGTTTCATTTTTTGTTAAGTAAAGTAGCTTGTTTTCACCTCCAT
The DNA here is from genome assembly GCA_007657795.1 of Dreissena rostriformis. Lineage (NCBI taxonomy): Eukaryota > Metazoa > Mollusca > Bivalvia > Myida > Dreissenidae > Dreissena > Dreissena rostriformis. The sequence goes on from VMBQ01003112.1 coordinate 42,616, forward strand.
ATACTACAAATTGTATTGTTAGTTTACATTTTAATTTGTTACTAAGTAATAGAGTTCCTTTAACAATCTGTTGAACTTGCTTGCTATATTAAAGGTATTGCTAAATAAGACGTAGATCCAACCCATCCATAACATTATACAGACATACTGTTATTGATACGAGTATAAATAAGTGATTTAAATTGCATTGATAATGTATTGTTGCGCCATCTCGCTTAAGCGGTCAACTGGAATAAGAGGTCAGTCTAGATTCCTCCCCAACCAACATCAGTATTAATTACTCCTGATTTAAATGGTGACCTTCCACATGTGAGAAGCATACTAAACAAGGAACGCCATTTACACGTGTGTAAAGTGGTAACCAGGCAGTCATTACGAGGTAACGTTAAGAGAATTGTCAATACTATCAGCGTTGTTTGTCTCGCAGCTCTATCGTTATATTGCCTTTAATATGTCTATTGTGTGAGTGAAGAATCTAATAATGGTTACAACATTTGATATAATAAATGCAGCCCAATTTGAGAAAACCAACAATTGGTAGTTGATATAGTTTGTTTAACAGCGATAATTAACATAACATCTACAAAATAAATTAAGTCAGAGTAAGTTACAAGTTTTAAATTATTATTGCTCATAAAATGATCACTAATTAGCACTTTGCAACGTTAAGTTACCATATTTTCAGACGATACGTCCCATCGGTAGATCAAGATTGGATTTTAATGTAGAGAAAATGTCAATTCCGCATTGTTTGCGATACATTTTGTTGAAATGCACTACACATTTTTTAACCAAAATTAAGTTTTTCGCGCTAAATTGCTTTTATAAAAAAAAATCACTACACCTACGCTTTCCAAGTGGATGAAGTGACGTTGTACAAGCAGCAGCATTTTATGCATGCTTTTTATCAGGGAAAAGAATTAACACACAACACATGAGCACTTGTTATTTGCTGCTAACGTTTGCTATTAAATGTCCTGTCAACAAGAAATTTGATCGTGCCTGTTTTAATTTATTTTATAATGTGCTTTTTAAAATACTTACATGGAATAATATAATATGTCTGTCTAACAATTTTAAACACGGGGATTGTGTTCAGTTTATTATTGTTTGAATTTAACTGATGTTCGTTTTTTTGTGTGTGCTAATAAGGTTTGCTAAGCTAAACATTATGTTTCTTATAGTTTTCTCACTCGATGTACATGCAAGTATAACATGAAACTGTACATGCTCATTAATTGTGACAGTGAACTATCATCATTGTTTTTGCTTTTAGTGTTTGTTTCTTTGTATGAGGATGATTCTTTCAGATGATCAACCATCTTAAAGGTAGTCATCTACCGTAAGCGGCCGCTTTGACCATTTTTTATTTAAAAAAGATGTATTTTTTAAATGTTTGCGTAGGTATGAACTTAAATATATATAAAATGTTATTTCTGTTTTAAAAGAAGAAATTGCGTGACTTGTGCCCAGTTTTTTTTTCAATATCACTATTTCTAAAACTGTTTCAAACCTTGATAACATAAATTTTTTGTACAGATAAAAATTTATAACAACTGATAAAAATGTATATCCAATGTTTTCTATTAAACATATTCCCAAATACAAGATAGTATGTAAACAATGTGTTTTTGTTGTTGTTGTTTTTTTTTTTTTTTTTTTTTTTTATTNTTGCCGAGGCGCCTTTTTCAACAGTACTCAAGTCAAATCGTGACGGTCAGTAAACATACTCCCACGTTCCCTGGTTAAGCTGCTTTACCAGCTTTTAGTGCACATTATTATGCCAGTAACTGGCAATTGTCAATATTGATTCAGAGGTAGATTAGTATTGGCCGTGGAAAGGAGTTCATGACCAATACCCACACAAGTTACGTAAATAAAAAGCGGGTCAAGCGGCGTCACAATTCCAAATCATACCAGGAGAAATACTAGGCTATTATGGAAGTCGAAAAGGGAGCGAAGTCAAAGAAGCAAATAGCAGATGAATTTGGTGTTCCAGCAAGCACAATGTCACCATGGCTCAAACAAAAGGTTGACATAAAGTCAATGTTCCTAGTTTACGTTGTTAAGTAAAACAATTATTAATAGTAGCGTGTAACCGAACCATGCGAATTCCACAACGTTTTATTTTTTACAGAATCAAAGAATTCTTCTGTCAAATGTTTATTTCGAATTTTCGTTAATCCGAAGTTTTTTTCAAGGTCCCGACGACTTTGAAATAACGGTGTTGAAGTGTACTTGATATTTTAACATAAGTTTTCATAATATTTACCCAGTCTTCATTTTAAAACAATTAAAGACAAATACAAATTTTAATTTAAATAACACTTGACCGTATTTACAAAACAACATTTTACCCTTATTTACAAACTTGTGCAACAGTCATTTTAATTCCAAATTTCTACTATTAAAAAAAACAATTGTTGAGACCTTTTTTCCTTCATTAAATCCGTAGCAACAAGCTTGCAGAAAGTAATCCCAAACCAGGGCTCGAAGTTTACTCGAAACTAGCACATTTTTGTGTGACTTATACATGTAGCTCAAGTAACACAAATTAGTTTCGGCTCACCTATTACCTTCTAAGATTTCTGGGATAATTTGTGATGTTGGGATTTAACTTTAATAAGGTGTTATTGACAATGACTCTGTTTTCACAGATTTCATTGTTTGTTTTAATTGAAAATCTCAGTGCAAAGTAATAAGAATTGTGTTAAAGACTGGTTATTGTGTACAACAACGATTTTCGTTCACTTCATATTATGTATTGTATTACACATTTTTGGAACACATTTTTAGGCCAGGAGCAGGAATATGACTCTCACATTTGAAATTTTTCCAGCATTTTGTGAGTTTGTTAGTGCTAAATTTGAGCCCTGCCAAACATGACCATCTGAATCAAGTTGTTCAACATTTAAACCATTAATAAAATAAATAAACCATAATACAAGTTTAGAGATAACTTTGTCTTTCTTTACAAGAATGATGAACTGTTCATTGATGTCTAAATTTTGCAGAACGAGTTTATTTTATATACCGATTTTGTACAGTGATAATTTCGCAAATGATTATCAGAGATATGCATGTGCATAAAGTGTCGTTCAAGATAAGCCTTTGCAGTAAGCACAGGCTGATCAGGAAAAACACTTTCCGCTTTAATTGGTTTTTTCGTTTACAGAAAGTTTTTTTCCAGTTTAGGAAGAAAGTGTTGTCCCTGATAAGCCTGTGTGGACTGCACAGGCTCATGATCTGGAAGGATGCTTTACACACATGCATTAAGCCCTGTTATCCCAGAGCGAAACTCATATCTGAAGTCAACAGTACGAACGATACCTTGAATATGCCAGCCTTGTGCCAGGCAATCTTGTCGATAGTTGATCCCAGAATGGAGACGTGATCAAGCCCAAGGGACGTCACTCAGCACACTACAGGCTTCCTGTACGTAATGGGGCCGTATAAAACACCAGTAGCTCAGAAACATTAATCTGAACTCTTATCAGCTCAAATAAAGACTTAAAGTGCAAATTTATTTAGATCTTCAATTTTTGTATTCCTAAACATCAGAACTCCATATCATACACATATCATTGGCAGTTGATGAGTTAAGTAAAACTTGCAACCATAGGGGAGTCTACAGAGGTTGATATTGACGTAACGTGTTGATAGTTATAGTATTATACCAAACAAACATACCCTTATATAAACAAAACACCAGTATAGGAAAACCAGTATAGCAGATTTGTATTGAAAAATCAAGTGCTTGTCGGCAGATATTTTGTGTATATATATTTGTTAATTTTACATATGTTATGTTCGACGAGTAGTAACATTAAATAGAAGATTTTTTGCCAAACCAGGCTTGACACAGGATGAGAAAGATGCCAATGAAGCATATGCTTGTAAGGGAGGCTGAACATTTCAAATATCCTTGCCATTGATGTCAGAATCCCCTCCGGTATTGAAAAGTTACAGAGCAGAAACAAAATAATTCTTTCGCTGCAGAGCAAAGTAGTTATTTGTATGTGCCCTTCCTGAGGTACATAATCATAGCACAGCAAACCAGCACTACTCCTCCTCCCTGCCTGATCATGTTGGTACAGTCGTACTCCCCGCCAATTCCAACCTCCATGATTGCTACGTTCACCTTCTCTTGTAGAAACACAAACAGGGACATCACAGTCAGGAAACCAAAGTAGTTCGGCATCGTTCCATCATCAGCATCCTGATGTCATAGCAATCAACTTTATATTCCAATATCACAGGAAAACAAATTCATATGTCTATATAACATCAATCAACTTAATATTGCTATGTCACAGGAATAAACTTAATTTTACTATATCACATTTATCATAGTAATCAAATCAAGAAGCCATAATTCAGACAGAACTAGTCGGAGCAAACATTTCTTCCTTAACGATCATCTACACATATAAATATTTCAATTGTGAAAGTTTAAGTGAGGTCCACCTAGCAGTTAAAGAGAACAGAAGTTGAAAGCTTAAGGTTTGCAATGAGGAAAACCGGCAAAAGGGCCAAAATATAATATAAAACTGATCGCTTGCAAATGTGGCCGGTAAACTGTTATTGGAACATAATCATAAACTCATAAGAGTTTAACAATCAATTTAGCAACTTCGAAGGTAAATGTACTCATATCGAATTATATGAGTCTCATTCTGGGAAACAATTTCCGCTTTTATGGTATTTATCATTTAAAGGAAATATCTTCTTAACAAAAATCCATTATAGACAGAAAGTGTCGTCCCTGATTAGCCTGTGCAGACTCCATAGGCTAATCTGTGACGACACTATACGCGCATGCATTAAGCCTGGTTTTCACAGAGCCAACCTCATATAATAGTTGCAAACCTTTGTGGAATCCAGCTTATAATAGACTTCCCAGAAATACGAGGCAAACTTTTCAGAATCGATCGGCTGCCCTCAAACGTTGAGTAATTCCCTAACTTCAACAAGATGTGGTGAACTGTTGAAATACCAGAAACACAGATGATTAAGAAGTATTTTTCACCATCTGCGTGTATTTAAATGGTTTAGGTTATTTATTTTGTTTTTACTATTTTAATGAAGACAGCTGCGAAAGATTTGTGATACCACTTAAATCACAAACAATAACTACTTTATATAGAATGCTATTTTTTAATAAAAAGTATGGTCACGCCTAATTAAAAGACTTGACCTTCACATATTTTGATCTGTTTTGTTAATACAGTTATAGCGTATCTATGAAACACGCCTATCTGACGAGCCTTAAAAGCATTTTTATAAATTAACAAGCAAATTTGTTGAATTGATATTCCCCGTCACACAAATTTTGTTTATGGATGGGTGCAAATCCCTTGATTTATGGTATAACCCTAAATAATATTTAATTAGGGGTCTGGTACCGGTAATTGTGTTAATGCGTTGCAATTCTCCTCATTGCTATCTATACACCCATGAAGTTTAATGTTGAAATCTTGTGGCGTATCCGAGACATATATAACCCTGAAAAGTTGCATCATACAGAAACAACAAAGGGCAACTAGAGCTTTGTCACAGACGTGACGTATACCCCTACATGCTGCATTGACACAGAATATTGTGCATGATGTCTTCACAAAACAAGAGAAGCTGCTAATTTATGGCAGTTTTTCAAGAATTATTATGCCATTATCATTTATGGCAATTTTGACCTTTGACCTTGGAGATATCGACGTAATTCTATCGCATGACACGCCGTCCAATGATTCTGAACAAATATACCGAGTAATTTTAAAATCTCACAATGAATGGCAAAGTTATGGCCCGGACAAGACCATTTATGGTCATTTTTGACCTTTGAACTCAAAGTGTGACATTGACCTTGGAGATATCGACGTAATTCTTTCCCATGACACACCGCCTAATGATGGTGAACAAATGTGCCCAATGATTTTCAAATCTCACAATGAACGACCTAGTTATGGCCCGGACAAGCTCATTTATGGCCTTTTTTTACCTTTGAACTCAAAGTGTGACCTTGACCTTGGAGATATCGACGTAATTCTTTCGCATGACACACCGTCCAATGATGGTGAACAAATGTAAAAATGATTTTAAAATATCACAATGAACGACATAGTTATGGCCCGGACAAGCTCATGTATGGCCATTTCTTACCTTTGAACTCAAAGTGAAACCTTGACCTTGAAGATATCGACGTACTTCTTTTGCATGACAAACCGTCCAATGATGGTGAACAAATGTACCAAGTCATTTTAAAATCTAACGATGAATGACAGAGTTATGGTCCTGACATACTTTCGGTTTAAAACGCACTAAGTGACCCCGTGACCCAGTTTTTGACCCGGCATAACACATATACAGATTTGACCTAGACATCATCTCTATACAACTTCTGACCAAGTTTTGTGAAGATCTGATGATATTGTCGGGTCAGACAGACAGACCGACGACCGACCGACCGACAGACCGACCGACCGACCAAGGGACTCCTATATAGCCCCCATTTCCAATGGTAATGGGGTTATAGTAACTCTTATTTAAGAAAGTGAAGGGTTATGGTTCTTAAGCCTGGCACTTCTCCTCATTGATATTAATACGCCCTTAAAGTTTCATGTTGAAGTATTGTATGGTATCTGAGATTTAGCCCTGAACAGTTACATCATACAAAAAACAAAGGGCAATTACTCTTACTTAAGACAGTGTAGGGTTATGGTTCTTGTGCATGTAACTTTTCATCATTGATATCTTTTGATGAACCCATGAAGTATCATGTTGATATCTTATATAGTTTCTGAGATATAGCCTTGAACAAATTGGTGATAGACGGAATGACGGACATGATAAGAGACAACGCCAATTATATATACCTCCACCTTTGGCGGGAAATAACGACTGAATCAATGTTCATTGCATTTTTTTAACTTTGCAGAACAAGCCTTAAGTACATTTTTTAATGGAAGGAAAAAGTCCCGAAACTTTAACATCACATACCTGTAGAATCCAGTCTTGTAGCAATGGTGACGCAGTATGCTCTCGCATCAGCCATTTGTTGACCCCTTGCCCTTCGTGCCGCTGATGTTGATCACGTTCAGAAAACTCATGTCGCTCTCCTGGAGCCAGTAACACAAACTTGTGTTTGCGACACGCTCTGGGAAATCTAGGCTAAATGCATTTGCAGTCTGCATAGGCTAATCAGGGATGACACTTTTGGCCTTAACTGGATTTTCGATAAGAAGAGACTTACTTTGAACAAAGAAATCCATAAAAGCGGAAAGTTTCGTTCCTGATTAGCCTGTCCGCTCAAGCTTAAATGGGACTACACTTTATGCACATGCTTTAAGCCACATTTTCCCAGAGCGATCCTCAAATGGATTTTATAATGGAAAAAATGACTTATGGAAACAATATTAGTATGAATGTCCATTGCACAAACATGCATTCTATAATGAAAAGATAACTTATGGAAACAGTATTATTACAAATGTCGATAGAACAAAAAAGTATTTTATCGTGCAAAGAAAACGTATGGAAAAAGATTAGTACAAATGTCCATTGCAAAAACATGTATTGTATTATTGAATGATAACCTATGCAAACAGTATGAGTATAAATATCCATTGCACAAACATGTATTAAATTAAGGAAAGATCACTTATCAAAACAGATTTAGCGGTAGTGTTAATGTCCATGCACAATTTGAAGTATATGTCTATGGGTAGACACCAAGTCCACCACACCACGCCAACCTCAAGCTTGATAATGTACTATCTCACAACACATGAGCAGTCTTCCAGAAATCCAGAGCTTCTCAGACATTTGGTCTAACTAACAAAAATATTCCATCAGAATTGTTTTACAAGTTGTAAGACCAAACAGGGAGGCCATTTTTTTCACATTAACTTTATGAGTTGATCTGAACTTGTTGATCATTTAGCAAGTTCATGTATTTCACCCATTTTTTTTTGGGGGGGGGGGGCATTTTTGCAGATAGTTTTGGGATCCTTTACAATTGTCCAAATGTCTCTGTCTAATTAAATTAATCAAATAAAAAGAAAACTTTTGATAACAGCAAAAAAAAAACTCAGTACAATAAAAAAAATAGGAAACAACACCACCAGATATGTTCTTTGTTTTTCATTCGCTTACATACAGACCTTTTCTATCACCCTGTATAAATACTGAGCAGTGACATTGTAGTATTGCTCTGATGTAATTGGGATCAACTATCAAGTATAAGGGTCTGATGCTCACACAAACAAGAGATGTGCCTAGTCCCCCTGTGTAAATACTGAGCAGTGACATTGTATTGCTCTGATGTAATTGGGATCAACTATCAAGTAGAAGGGTCTGATGCTCACACAAACAAGAGATGTGCCTAGACAGCCTGTGTAAATACTGAGCAGAGACATTGTATTGCTCTGATGTAATTGGGATCAACTATCAAGTATAAGGGTGAGATGCTCACACAAACAAGAGATATGCCTAGACAGCCTGTGTAAATACTGCGAAGTGACATTGTAGTGCTCTGATGTACTTCGAATCAACTTTCAACAATACTGAGCAGTGACATTGTATTGCTCTGATGTTATAAGGCTCAACTATTAAGTAGAAGGGTATGATGCTCACACAAAGAAGAGATGTGCCTAGACATCCTGCTTTACTATTCATCTGATTTAATAGTACCATGTTATTTTATGTCAATAACTTATATAAAGACCATATTAAAAATATAATGTCATACTTTTAAGCAATCAAATATATAAATGGTTATTTAGTATATATCCTTAAATCATCTAGTCTCTTAAGTAAGCATGTGAACATAAATATTTTCTACCATCACAACATTCCCTTGATGATTTAATACCCGAATTGTGTTTGGACTTAAATCTACAGCAAGAAACCGTCGGAGACGGGTTATGCTCCCCAAAGGTTTTTTTGTCACAATATTGCACTATATATTCAGATAAAAGGAAACGTCTTGAGGGGCATTACTTTGCACACAAAAAAACGATGGATGGTTTAGCAACTTAAAAATTTCAAAGGGCCATAACTCTCTAAACAAGAGCACCACATAGCGGTTTTTTACCTTTGACCTTGAAGATTGACCTTGACCTTGACTTTTCACCAGGCAAAATGTGCAGCTTCATGAGATACACATGCATACCAAATATCAAGTTGCTATCTTTAATATTGCAAAAGTTATGGCAAATGTGCTTAGATTTTGTTTTTTTGACCTTTGACCTTGAAGGTCATCATTGACCTTGACCTTTTCACCACTCAAAATCTGCAGGTCGATGAGATACACATGAAAAACCAAAACAAAAAAAAATTGTTTGACCTTTGACCTTGAAGGACGACCTCGACCTTTTACCACTCAAAATGTGCAGGTCCATGCGATTCACATGCATGCCAAATATCAAGTTGCTATCTTCAACATTGCAAAAGTAATGGTCAATGTTAAAGTTTTAGGACGACGACGACGACGACGACGCAGACGACGCGGAAGGACAAGAGGGCTATGACAATACCTCAGGTTTTCTTCGAAAACAGCTGAGCTAATAAATCATCTAACCAGAACCCACAAATAACATGCGCATCTCCTCAAGGTAGTTAAGCTTCTCATAAAGCTTCATTGAATTCCAGTCAGTAGTTGGGAGAAATAGCCCGGACAAGAATTGCACTTTATGTACAGTTTATAGAAAATTTCAAAGGGCCATAACTCTGCGAAAAATCATCCGACCATAACCGGCTGATAATATGCACATCTCCTGTTGGTAGTGAAGCTTCCCAAAATGTTTCAATGAATTCCGGTAATAAATTGCTGAGAAATTGCTCGGACAAGAATTGCACTATATGTACAACGGAAAATTTCAAAGGGCCTTAACTCTGTGAAAAATCATTCGACCAGAACCGGCTGTTAATATGCACATCTCCTCTTGGTAGTGAAGCTTCCCATAAAGTTTCATTGAATTCCAGTCATTAATTGCTGAGAAATAGCTCGGACAAGAATTGCACTATATGTACAATGGACAATTTCAAAGGGCCATAACTCTGTGAAACATCATCCGACCAGAACAGGCTGATAATATACACATCTCCTTTTGGTAGTGAAGCTTCCCATAAAGTTTCATTGAATTCCAGTCATTCGTTGCTGAGAAATAGCCCGGACAAGAATTGCACTATATGTACAGTTAATGGAAAATTTCAAAGGGCCATAACTCTGTGAAAAATCATCCGACCAGAACCGGCTGATAATATGCACATCTCCTCTTGGTAGTGAAGCTTCCCATAAAGTTTCATTGAATTCCGGTCATTAGTTGCTGAGAACTAACCTGGACAAGAAAAATCGCACTATATGTAAAGTTAATGAAAAAAAATCAAAGGACCATAACTCTGTGAAAAAATATCCGACCAGAACCCGCTGATAATATGCACATCTCCCATTGGTAGTGAAGCTTCCCATAAAGTTTCATTGAATTCCGGTCATTAGTTGCTGAGAAATAGCCCAGACAAAGGGCACGGACGAACAGACGAAGCGGCGGCTATACGCTCCCCCATATATTTATATGGGGAGCATACAAATCCGCGAAAGGCTTATACAAGAAGGTGACAAACTGACATTATTGTTGTAGATAAGGCAGTCGAAATAGCTAGAACATTTGAGTATGCACGAACTCAAATGCAATCTATGGAAAATACAGAAAAGTGCGTTACAAAGAAGACAGATGCGCAAACTTCAACAGGGATCGCAAAACTTTGCTCATCTGAGTAAACAACAGAAAGATCTACACAAGAAGCCAGATCTACACAAGAAACCATGTGGCAAAGTGGAAATCGTCATATGGATTCCTCGTGTCCAGCCAAGGGTCAGCACTGCCGGAAGTGCCGGAAATGGAACCATTTCGCGAGCGTATACAGGTCGGTGAAACATTCATCACACAAGAAGAAAAATGTCCATGTTATCGACAGTGACGACAGTGACAGCAGTAACGAGAACGGCTTCAACATAGCATCAATTACCAGACAGAAAAATGATACTGGTGCCTCCTGCAATACTTTGACCATGATATATAACCGCTCTTTTAATGTAAAGGGTCCACTAAAACAAAGCCAAAGTACGTTGACAACTTACAACGGGTCAAAATTGTATGTATTAGGTAAGGTTACACTGGAGTGCAGATATAAGAATGTGAAGAAAAAAACATTACATTCTATGTGGTCAAGCAGAACAAATGCTCAATTCTGGGATGACAGGCCAGTTTAGACTTCAATTTAATCAAAATAGTCATGGCCCTTGAAAAAATACCACAGAGTTACACTATCACAAAGGACTCCGTTCAAAGTAGTTTTCCTGAAATGTTCACGGGTATAGGGAAGATGCAAGGATCTTGCTCAATACAAACGGATCCTAAGGTACCCCCTGTTGTGCATCCCCCACGCAGAGTTCCATTTGCTCTACAGGCCAAGGTAAAAAAGAATTGCACCGCATGGAAAAAGAGGGCATTATCAAAAAGGTTGATCATCCAACCCCATGGATTAATGCTATGGTTGTGGTCAATAAACCGGGATCAGATAAGGTCAATTTATGTCTAGACCCTAAAGATCTCAAAACATCCATAAAAAGACCCCACTACCCAATGAAAACGCTTGATGAAATATTGCCACGGTTCAAATCTGCAAAGGTGTTCACAAAAATGGACTGTCGATCAGGTTATTGGTCATTGAAACTTGATCATGAATAATTATTTTTGACAACATCCAATATTTTTCTGGGTAAATACAGTTATTGCCGCATTCCAATGGGTCTTATCTGTTCGCAAGATTTCTACCAGCAAAAGATGGACCAGATACTGACAGGATTACCTGATTGTGCAGTTATTGTTGACGATATACTGGTGTACGGAAGTTCCACAGAGAAACATGACGAACATTTGAGCCAGGTTTTAAAGAAAAGTGCTCAAAACGGTATCAAGCTAAATAGAGACAAGCTTGAAGTTAGCGTCTCTGTGGTCAAATATTTTGGACATCTTCTGACGAAAGACGGAATAAAGCCTGATCCACAAGAAAGTGCAATCTATCACAAATATGTAGAGACCCAAAGACAAGACAGAACTGCAAACTATCATGGGAATGATAACTTATTTATATTGGTTTGCTCCAAATCTGTCTGAAATTACGACTCCAATGAAAGACGTATTGAAAAAAGACGTTACATTCCATTGGGATGACCCCCAACAGGAAGAATTCGATAAGGTCAAAAAAATACTGACACAGTCACCAGGACCTGTTCTGACATTTTATGACCCTGACAAACCTCTATTCTCCAGGTTGATAGTTCTAAATATGGCCTAGGTGCAGCATTGATGCAAGAAGGACGACCTTTTGCATATGCAAGTAAAACTCTTACTAAAACAGAGGTCAATTGGGCACAAATTGAAAAGGAAAAATTCGCTATTACATTCTGACTCAATCGATATAGACAATATATCTATGGTAGAAAGGTCAAGGCGGAAACTGATCATTTGCCATGTATAGCAATCGTGAAAAAAAAACATTTATGCAGCTCAACCAAGATTGCAACGCATGATTGTTGCATGTCCAAGGTTACGACATGACATAAGTACACAAAGCAGGTACACAGATACCATTAGCTGACACGCTGAGTAGACATTATATGAGTGATACATACCCTGAATTATCAGAGGCCACAAATGTTCACGTTCATATGGTCATGGCGACCTTGCTGTACACTGACAGAAAACTTGAAGATGTTCGAAAACACACCTCTGGATACCCAGTATTACAAATACTGAGGCAGACAATACTTTACGGAAGTTAGAAAAGATTGTCCACCTATCATTTTAGACTATTGGAATATGAGAGATGAACTTTGTTATATTGATGGGTTGATAATGAAAGGTCAAAGAATCATAATTCCGACATTACTGAGGCGTGAAATGCTCAATATCATACATAGCGGTCATTTTGGTGTAAATAAATGCATGAGACGCGCTCGTGAGACAATGTATTGGCCAAAGATATCAGTTGACATTGAACAAAAAGTTGCTAATTGTCACATTTGTCAAGAATTTAGACCTGGAAATCAAAAAGAGACTTTGATTCCGCATGACATACCAGACTACCCATGGCAGACAGTAGCCACTGACGTATTTACGCGGGAAAAGCAAGATTACTTGCAAGTTGTTGATAACTACAGTAATTTCTTTGAGTTTGAGAAGCTAGGTAACACAACAAGTAGCTGTATTATAAAATGCATGAAACGTTGGTTTTCAAATCATGGTATCACGCGGAAAGGTGTGTCAGACAATGCCAGTTACTACACTCCTCAACAATTCAAACAGTTTGCTAAAGATTGGGACTTTAAACAAGTATTGTCTAGTCCATTAAAAAGCCAGTCAAATTGTTTAGCTGAGGCAACGGCCAAATATGTAAGCAAATGTTGAATAGAGCCAAACATTCAAACCAAGATTACTTGATGTTTTGCTTGATTATCATGCTACCCATCTTTCTTCATGATACACCCCTACAGAGTTACTCATGGATAGCAAATCAGGTCATTCTTGCAAATGACAAGGAAAATGTTTTTCAATCCTAAAGTTCCTAATTATCGCAAAGTCAAAAGTCATTTGCAGAAAAAAGGATGAACAAAAACGATACTACAATAGAACTGCCAGAAATTTGCCTACTTTAAGTATAGGTGATCCCTTCAGAATTCGAGAGGAAAACACCTGGCAGCCTTCCACTGTCGTGGGAAAATCCATTGACAGATCTTAAACGGTACAGACACCTGATGGGTCAAAGAACTGTAGGAATAGGAAGCACTTAATAAAAATTAATGATCAACCTTCCATCTCCAATGACACACATGTTGAGCAAGAATTAAACTTATCAGACACACCACCAAGTACAAATGATAACAGGTCATTACCTTGTGGAAACTCAGACCAACACAAATGCATGCAAATTGCCTTCATCAACCAGTGCTGATAAGCCAGCAACTTCTAGTGACAGGCAATGCCATCATAATTTCCATATCACCCGTGCTGGTGGTATTTCAAAACCACCAATTCGTAAGTCTTTGTGAAATAAATGTGTTCTGTTAACCTGTTTCAGTTTTAGCGGCAGACCTGAGGAACATTTGATTGATGTTTCATAACTCATTATCCAGAATGATTGCTATAAGAATAATACAATTTATAATTTGATAAAAAGGGGGATGTCATGATATTAAGATGATTAACTCTTGATCCATTTGCTGATGTTATATATCTACCATGTAGTTGTTACTTCCCTTGATATATTTGATACTGATATAATGTATGTTTGCTTCACTTCATAGGTAGCCATCGATCCAGTAACACTCAATAAAAGTATATAAAAACTTATGGAGTTCTTATGATGGATGAACACATTATTATAATGACCAACATTATCACAGGTCCCCAGAAAGTTCTACAAACAAAAGCGCACTGGTTGTGGATTACTCCTTGTCCAAGTTCAAAACAGAACTCAGTGTAAGAAAGTATGGCTTGAATCAACTATTTCAGATCTTTATTAGAGATTTTAAAAGTTGAGTAAGCAGTGTTTTCATGATATTTGAGACTCTTCCCTTAAGATGGTACCAGTACATGTGACTGGAACTTTGAAGGACAGACCTGTGATACACAAGGTTTGTTGAATATTATAATCCATGTTATTAACAAAGGGTTTTGTCCAAAATAAATGACTGTTTATTTTCGGACAGTTTATTTTACAACGCTATTTTGCAAGCATTTTGTTGCGCTTATCCGGTGACACTTCGATCATCAACTTTTTAGAGCCGTAATAAGTTAATAAAACCTGGCAGACGATGCCTGAGGGCAAGTGGTCATTACATTTGCGTTATTGGGGAGATAACTATGTATGAGGTTAATGGACAATGGTTAACCCATCAGCTTAAAGTGATACATAAAAGTATTTTATACCATACAGCGTGGTATGTTACAAGCAAGTGCTTTTATTCGTTAAAGCAATTAACGCTATACACATTGCATACCCGTATCTGATCGCCAATCAAATATGTTTAGATTGTCGCTTATATACTTTGTGTATCCAAATTTTCAGACACGCAAAAAAAATAAAAAAATTGAAGTGTCCAAAATCTTAGAGTAATTGCGGCACATAACAATGGTGGAAGGTTTTGTGAAATACCTGTATTCTCAAACCTTTTCTTGTACTTTATACTTCCTGTTTCAAGTTATCTGGGTTGATTGCGTCGCTTTAAGAGCAGTTTCTCATTTTGGGATGTGAATGGTTTAATGGAATACAATTAACCGACTTTCTTGAATACTAGTCCATTTATTATTCATATTTCAAGATTTTAAAATCACATTGGTTTAAAAAAAAATGATGAATGCTTTTCTTTTAATCAAAAGTCTACCAGGTTGAACATTCTAGACATTGTTTACACATGAAAGTCTTATCAAATTCCTTTAAACCTCGGCGACGCTCTGATATCGACCAAATATCACTGATAAAGCAGGCCATAAAGTTGTCAGAGCTAATCTTGAAATATTTTCATGGTGGAATTGATTTCTAGATTGCGCAAGTTTGTTGAGGCTTAAAGACTTCTGTTATCCTAAGGAGGACACTAGACTATAAAAGTGACATTACATTTCTGAAATATCTTTAAGAGAGAAAAGACTTACAGTGACGAGTGCTTTATTTAACTTTGTTAAAAGTTTGTTAACAAAATGGCTACACATTCTCAGTCTTCAATGGGCACTGGTTCTGATAGGGTGAGCTTCTTTTGTTGTGCATCGTGCAAGGACAAGGATATAGTTGAATATGCAGTGTGTTACTGTGAAAAAAGTCAAACGTGTTTTTGTAGAAAGTGCTCTGGGCTACATGATCAAGTGTTTAGTAAACATGTTAAGTACGACCGGGGAAATATGAGGAACTGGCCAGTTTCAAAGGAGTTGGAGGCTGTTTTACGAATGTGTGAAAAACACACTCATAAACAAATAGAGAGGTTCTGCAATGACTGCTTGGAGCTGTGCTGCTCAAAATGTGTTTCCTTACACAGGTATTTTGACATACAAAAAACCCTTTTTAAACACACATTTTGATGTATTTCTTATTTGCCAGACCAGTGATCCTTTGCTCAGTTCCATTTATTTTCCAGTGAAATAAAACATGTTCTATATATTTTTTTAAAAGACTAAAAATCTGCTCTTGTGTGAAACCGCAAGGTTATGTGAAATTTTTGTGTTCTACAAAAAATAAGCAAATTATAATGAAACTTGGTTTAAATTGGCAATGTATTGAAGGCTTATAGGTATAAATAGATTTTTTGGGCAGGCAAACAAGGGCAATCAGTTCATGTGCATTATGGCACATTATAGGGGGGTTTTGTTCAAAGATTGTTTATATAAAAGACTATCTGAGGTCAAACGGTTACGCTTACATACATTAAATGATTCAGAGCTTTCTAACTTTCAAAGTTACGAAAAACTCAGCCAAGTTTGAAACTATTAGAACATGTTGTCCCAATGATATCTCGCCTGATTTCAAAACTGGAAAATGTGGGTTTAAAAAATAATTCACTAGGTCATATTAAAGAAAAATCTTGTTAACATTCCATAATAATGCCAAATCTAAATGAAACTCGGTGAGAACATTTCTCCAAATGATATCTCAGCCAAGTTAGAAACTGGTTATTGTGGCATAGAAAACTAGGTCAAATTAACGAAAAAGCTTGTGAACACTCTAGAATAAGCCTTTATAGATCAATCTTCTTAAAACTTGGTGAAAACATTTTTCAAAAACTGAGTCACGCGGCGTGAAAAATTACTACACTAGGTCAAATTAAGAAAAAGCTTGAGAACATTAATGAGGTCACATTCCTTGCCCAACTTTCATTAAACATGTGTCTGAATGATATCTAGAATGAGTTCGAACCTGGTCATGTGGGGTCAAAAACTTGGTCACCATGTCAAAATAAAAAAAAACAGTTTATAAACACTCCTGAAGCTAAATTTGTTTGCGCTATCTTCATGAAACTTGCTCACATTTGAAGAATTGTGTCTCTGCCGAAATGGATATGGTTCTGGTCTATTTTTAAACATATTTGCCATTTATAAGGCATGGTAGTGTTTCTTAAATATCTATGGTTAAATCATGTGTACACTCAAGAATTCACATTTTTGACTCATTCATTTTGAAACTTGCCTAGAGCATTGAAAAATGGTTATGAAATCTGGGCTTTGTGGAAATAATTGTGTTTTGTTTAATCAAGGCTACCAAATAATAGGGCAGATTCCCTTATAAGACATGTGTTGTTAACACCACCTGCATTAAACAGTTCAGTTCATTGGGGTCTCAGGTGAGCCCCTTTGGGCTTTTTGCCCGTTTGTTTATAATACAGTCCATATTTTCTTTCAGAAAATGCAGAAAAGTGACGCTTGACACAGCCAAGAAACAGGCACCTTACGTAAATAAACTGTCTGCAAAGCTTCGGATCAGTCTGATCAAACTGAAGAAGCTTCAGAATTGCTGTGAGTCCGGCATCCAGGATCTGAAGAGTTCATACCAGGGGCAAGAACTCCTGGTGCGGAAAATGCACAAAAAAATTACTTCCAATATGGACAAACTTTTGAGGAGCACTTTGAAGAAAACAGCTAAAGATGAGCAAAAGATGGTGAAAATAATCCATCAATCGATGCATTCCACTTTGTTTGATATAGAGAAAAACACTTTGGATGAAACAAAAGGGTCAATCAATAGTCTTCAAGCTTTTCTAAAGACTAGTGTTGAAATCTGCATCCGTCATCAGAATGAATTAAAAGTACTCAACGAACTCCTTCTATACAGCGGTGACAAAAACAGAAAGAAACTCTGCTTTATAGCCGGCCGGAGATGTATGGACAAAATAAAGCAAGTCGAATCATACCTGGATGAGAAATGTGTTAAACTTGAATGTTTGGTATTTAACCAGACTATGAAAGACACTGAGCAGTACATATTCAAATTTTCATGTCTGGGGAAGTTCGTTGAGAGTATTAAGCCTAAGAATGACATTGAACAGTACTTGTCCAAACTGTCAGGTCTTGGGAGAATTGTATGCAGTAACTACGTGTTCACTGTGCGTGGGGAGTCTGAGCATCTCGTGAGAATACACAGTGATAAATACGAGTGCATGATCTCGGCAATATGTGTCCTCCATGGTGGAGAGATCTTAGTTCTAGATACGAGTAATCATAATATCAAGCTGCTGGACCAGCAGTACCATGTGGTAAGTCACTTTGATGTTGCTGCTTGTTCCAATGACATGTGTCAAATCACATCCAGTGAGGTTGCATTAACAGTGAATAACAGTATGAGATATGAGGTCCAGTTTATTCTAGTCACCCCTCGCCAGCTTGTGACAGGAAGAAAGATTCAATTACAGCAAACATGTTATTGTATTGAACACCACCATGGAGACCTGTTTATTACTTCTGATACAGCACTGTACAAGTTCTCACTTAGTAGTAAACAAATAAGTAAACTATACGAGGATGAATACATGTACATGACAGGTAAGATTCACGCTGGATTAATCCTTACATCATTCATAATATGAATAATGAAGAATTTGTGAAACTACTAATTGTTTGTGTACATGTGTTAATTTCGTGTTTCAATTTACAAGAAAGATTTTCATTATTTTTTATTTGTAAATATGAGTACCGTATTCATGTATTTTGACTGTCACTATATGCAATAAAAAATAAATTGTAACTAATTTTTTTTTGATAAACACTTTTTATGCCTTTTTTGTATTCAAATTAGTTTACAGATAGAATATGTTTTACAAATAATATTGTTTAAAAAACAATGAGTAGTGGAATTTTAAGAATTGTTCAATTTAATTTTCATAAAGTAATGTACGTAAGTATGATATTTTTTGTTTACAACATGCCTTTGTAAATGGAAATAATGTAAAAGTATACGAAATACATAGAAAAGATTCAATATTGGTTATTTTGAAAACGAATTGTCATGTTCTAAACACTTACAAACACAACCACAGTCTGGTGTCATTTTCACTAATATGTCAATACATTGTAATCATGTGTACATGTATACGAAACATCATTGCTGCATATAGTTAAATCATCTGACACATTCAAGTGTGCATATTATTGTACTGAGTTATTTGTTTCCACTTGTAAAATAATGCGTATTGTACTACACATCATTTCCAACTCACCAGTAGCATATCCACATGTCAGACTTTCAAAAAAATAAACTGATCCAGAACATTAATGACACACATGTACAACAACACATTAAATTCAAAATCACTGAAGTCTATTTATTAAGATTATTTAACATTTATCAGTGTTATTTTCCTAATTGAAGGTTTCAAACAAAAAACTCCCATCATTAAGTTAATCTCACATCCAGCTCTCTAAGTGGAACATTAAAAAATATGATACTGACAACACTTTTATTCTCAATTTTTGTTAGCAAATCAACAACAACACTAATTTTCCAATTTAAGTCAAAACACCGCGTTTTTTTTCCAATTCAAAGGGACCCGGCCCCATTCATAACATGTTGAAAAAACACTGTTTACAGTAATTCACTATCTTGATGATACTTTATTTTGCAGTATCGAAGTGTGCTATTAGTCCTACAGGGGACAAGCTGTACATAATCAACCACTACCAGCATGAGGTCCTCACCCTGGCCAGGGATGGAACGGTCCTGGCTTCCCTTATAGACCCTGATCTAGAATCCCCTGTTGCTGTACATGTGATCCCTACAGGCCAAGTGCTGGTGTGCTTTGAAAGCCGGCCCAGCCTTATCATACAGATGCACAGCGAGGGCAGCAGGAAGCTGGCCACTCTGGCAACACAAAGGTTTGAGGGCACATTATCACTCTGCTACAACAGCACCACATCATCCATCATTGTGGGACGATTCAACAGTATCCTGGTATTCAAAGTTCAATAATTGACTTGTACATTAATCTGTTTGTTTTTTTTTGTTTTTTTTTTGGGGGGGGGGTGCATTTGATTTAAGTAAAGTAGCTTTTATTCACCTCCATATACTACAAATTGTATTGTTAATTTACATTTTAATCTGTTACTAAGCAATATAGTTCCTTTAACAATCTGTCGAACTTGCTTGCTATATTAAATGTATTGCTAAATTAGACGAAGATCCAACCCATCCATAACATTATACAGACATACTGTTATTGATACGAGTATAAATAAGTGATTCAAATTGCATTGATAATGTATTGTTGCGCCATCTCGCTTAAGCGGTCAACTGGCATGAGAGGTCAGTCTAGATTCCTCCCCAAACAAAATCAGTATTAATAACACCGGATTTAAATGGTGAACTTCCACATGTGACAAGCATACTAAACAAGGAACTCCATGTTTTTCCTGTGTTAAGTGGTAACCAGGCAGTCGTTACGAGGTAACGTTAAGAGAGTTTTCAATACTTTCAGCGTTGTTTGCCTCGCAGCTCTAACGTTATATTGCCTATTATATGTATATTGTTTTGGTGAAGACATCTAATATTGGTTACAACATTTGATATAATAAATGCAGCCCAATGTGAGACAACCAATACTAGGTAGTTGATATGGTTTGTTTTACTGTGATAACTACCATAAAATCTACAAAATAGATTAAGTCAAAGTAAGTCACATGTTTCAAATTATTATTGCTCATAAAATGATCACTAATAAGAACTTTACAACGTTAAGTTACCATATTTTCCAGACAATAAGTCCCATCAGTAGATCAAGATTGGATTTTAATGATGAGAAAATGTCAATTCCGAAATGTTTTCGATACAGTTTGTTGAAATGCACTACACATTTTTTAACCAAAATTAAGTTTTTCGCGCTAAATTGTTTTTATTAAAAATTCACTACACCTACGCTTTCCTTGTGGATAAAGTGACGTTTTACAAGCAGCAGCATTTTAAGCGTGCTTTTCATCAGGGTTAAGAATTAACACACAACACATAAGCACTTGTTATTTGCTGCTTGCGTTTGCTTATGGTCTGTCAACAAGAAATGTGATCGTGCCTTTTTTAATTAACTTTATAATTTGCTTTTAGGTTTGCTAAGCTAAACATTATGTTTCTTATAGTTTTCTAATTCGATGTACATGCAAGTATAACATGAAATTTTACATGCGTGTTAATTTTGACAGTAATACTATCATCATTGTGTTTGCTTTTAGTGTCTGTTTCTTTATATAAGAATGATTCTTTCAGATGATCAACCATCTAAAAGGTGGTCATCTACCGTAAGCGGCCACTTTGACCATTATTTATTTAAAGAAGATGTATTTTTATATGTTTGCGTAGCTATGTACTTAATCACATAAAACATTATTTCTGTTTAAAAAAAAGTAATTGCGTGACTTGAGCAAGGTTGTTTTTTTTTTCAATATCAGTATTCCTAAAACTGTTTCAAACCTTGTTAACATAAATGCTTTGTACAGATAAAAATAACTAACAACTGATATAAATGTATATGCAATGTATTCTATTAAACATATTCCCCAATACAAGATAGTATGTAAACAATGTGTGTTTGTTGTTATTTTTTTATTTTTTTATGCCAAGACGCCTTTTTCAGTACTAAAGGCATATCACAGCGGTCAGTTAACAGACTCCCACTTTCCCTGGTTAAGCTGTTTCACCAGTTCTTTGTGCACATTATATTGCCAGTAACTGGCAATTGTCCATCTTGATTCAGAGTCAGTTGTGTATTGGCCTTGGAAAGTATTTCATGACCAAAACCCACACAAGTTACGTGGCAGGGCCAGAGATTGAACCTGCGATCCTCGAATTTATAGTCCAATGTATGTTATACAATCAATCGTATTGATATAGATACATAAACTTCATACTTTCTGAAATTGTCCTGAGCAAAAAACAACAGCAGAATACAAGATCTACCACTATTCCAAAGTCTTGATTTACAGCTGCCTGTCCCACAAGACCCTTAGAGCTCCGCCTACCAAATGCAAGCTTCCAGTGATCAAGACTTCAACATGTCGTCTGTCAGCATCCTCAGACGCTTGATGGGCATGTTTGTATACATCATCACCGTTCTGCAGCGTCTGAACCGACTCCGCACTCTTGGTTACTATGGTGTCTGGAGAACAGGTTCTATTGATACCTGGATCAACGTTTGAATCCCCATTCATACAAACTACGGAATTGTTAAGCAACTCGCCTTTTCTCAGCATTCCACTGTTTACCCTGTTGTTTTCCCATTTTCGTTTGCATATCCAGTTAATGCACTCAGAAATGGACGAGAAAATGATAGACTGACATTCCATATTGTTTCCTGTCGTTTGCTGTGTTCCAAGGTCACCCTTCTCCATGTTGTTACTACTGCCTAAATTCTGCTGTTGTCGTAAGAGTTCGTCAAAAGTCTCTTTGTTGGTGACACAGCGCTTGCACTGGCTTTCTTTGGTGACTGTATTGTTTGTTTGATCTGAAAATATGTACATTAGCTGATAATCATAACTAACTAGCAATAACAAAATAAACAAGAGATGTGTTTGTCAGAAACACAATGCCCCCTACTGCGCATTTTTTTTACCCTTGACCTTGAAGGATGACCTTGACCTTTTACCATTCAAAATGTGCAGCTCCATTAGATGCACATGCATGCCAGATATCAAGTTGCTATGATCAATATTGCAAAAGTTATGATCAAACTTTAACCTAGGTTAAAGTTTTGGGACAGACACACAGACACACACAATGACAGACAGACAGACAGGCCAAAAACAATATACCCCCCTTTTTTAAAGGGGGCATAAAAATACACTTCTACTGAACTAATGATAGTCATGCCCATTGTGTAAACTCTTCAAAATATTATTTTAATCAGTGATAATCTTAACCATTATGTAAATTAAAATCTACAAAACATCAATTATCATCCGATTATACATGATGTCGTCAGAATTTCTTCATTTTATTCCAAAATGATGGTGGGCAATACAGCATTAACTAGAAATCACAGACACTGATATCCCCACATGTTTGGACACAAACAAATTCACTATATATTCTTTAGTGGACACAAAGACTGGTTCATATTTCAGCAAAAACGCGCCAGAGCCAAAATTCCTTTCTCATTTGTCATCTACGCATTATGGTCATTCAGCTGTGAGCTAAATCTGCCAGTCAGTTGAAGAATTGAAAACGCAAATGTTTTGGGACTATATATTCCTTAGTGGAAAGCCAGACGAAGGACCATAATTGTGGCAAAACTTGTTGCCGAAATTCCTTTCTTTACAATCTTACACATTTAGGTCACACAACTGTGAAAGTTTAAGCGAAATCTACCCAGTAGTAAAAAAGGAGTTGAAAACACAAAAATTTGGGGCAATATACTTGCTTTGCTGAAAAACAGAAAAATGGCCATAATTCTGTTAAAACTCGTCACAGCCAAACTTCCTAAAAATCTTTACAATCATCTACGTATTCAGGTCATTTAACTATCAAAATATGCGCAAGATCCAAGCAGTAGTAAAAGAGGAATTGAAAACACAAGCTTCTGACTGTGAAAAACAGAGAAAGGGCCATAATTGTTCAAAACGGTTTGAGCAAGATCCACCCACCAGTTAAAAAGAAGTATTGAAAACATATGCTTTGGGTCGCACGGACATGCGTAAGTATGTTCAAGTGCAATGCTTAATGCCTCCCATTCCGTGGCAGCATAACAAAGGAAAACATAATTTAAGAGATGTTGGCTCTATGGACAACACATGAAAATGAACATATATATGCAATCAACATTTTAAGCATAGTGTATTTAACAATCACTCAGCAGTGTTCTTTTTTATACAATATATTTTTTAAGCAACTCTATTTTTCCATGGACTTTACCTGCACTGAGAGCAATTTCATACGCCAGATTTGGGCAAAACAGTGCTGCATCAAACCCACATGACTGAAAACAAAACATAATGTTAAATTATTTTTCAGACAGTCCTAAAAATCAGATGTTTGAAAGTAGTTGAATTTTGAAAATTGAAAAATCGTGAGACCTATTATTTTACTTTGCAGGCTACCAAACCCGTTTTTTACTTAGCGGGCTAGAAAGCATGAACATCCAATACTAAATAATTTACACACACACTTTTTTATATTTAGAAAGATATAAAAATGAAGCGAGTAAGGCAATATTCAATGTCATTTTTCTTTTATTCAAATTTAATGTGCTCTCTCTTTCTCTTGATGTAAAAATTTCAGTATAAGTTTGTATAAGTTTAATATTTTAGAAAACAATCAACTGAAACTTCCTTGCGAATATTATTGCACTATTTTCAAAAGTTTTAATTCAAAAGCGGCAACATACCACTAACGGCTTCATCAGAGTGAAGGAATCCCGGTCTCCAGTACAGTTGTATAGGAGAATCTTATAAACACCGTCCCTGGAACAAGTGTTTAACCAAGCTTTATAAGAAGAGTATTCCTTTCCCACTCATATGCGCATTTTGACACGTGTCCAGTCCCTTCGTTAATCAAATTAAATTGAAGACCTTTCTTAATAGATTCAAGTTTTAAAGGCTGAGTTTCCAATCCTCAGATACTGATGAGCAGCAAACAGCGCAAAAACTGTTCTGGTTTTATGCTGGTTGCATATAACCGTTTTCAATAAGCTTCTGAGTGGGAAAAGGTTAACAAATACTGCAAACGTTTTTTAATGTTATACTTAAAGGAAACATGTAGTCTATCAGAATGAAACCAGTTTTCTTAAGAGAAGTAAAAACAATTATTTTGTTAAATTATTATCAATAAATAATTGGAAAAAGTTGTTCCTGCACTGTAAATAATAGTCTGCCTTGTAATTGCATAATATATTGGCAGGTCGGTTTATATTCAAAACTATGTATAATTTATTGTTATTCATCAGTAAATAAAGAACATTTTGTTTAACCATTTGGACTAAGCACTGTCTACACATCAGAACTCAATATTGATGTTTGTTTATCTTAAACGTCTTTGGCAAGCTGTTGGAATCATTGTCAGCTTGTGGGAGATAAGTCAAGAAGCATAATCCCTCCTATTTTCGGATCAGCAACTTCAATATTCTTGTGCCCTGTTTGTGTAATATACAACAAATTCACGAATAAATTTGATTGCAACTTTTTACCTGTAATTGCTTTTTTCCATCTCTGTTTCCGTCTTAAACCACTCCACACATTGCTGCAAATAAACATTGAATCAATTACAACACATGCTCTACTTGTATTCAATATGGGAGAGAACAAATGTAACCCCTCCTCATTCCTGTGGAGTAAAAAGAAGGATTTCCAAACGACGGATTTTTGAATAAAAGATATAAAAGTCAGTTTACAATGTGCTCAAATGATATAGGTTTTTCAAAATAAAGGAATTCTTTAATATAGGAATCAGATAAAATATACTGAAGTATTATAGCATTATTTCAAATGATTTTCCACCTAAATACAAGAGATTGTCAGAAACACAATGACCCCTAATGTGCCCCTTTGATTTATTTTTTTTACCTTTGACCTTGAAGGATGACCTTGACCTTGACCTTTCACCACTCAAAATGTGCAGCTCCATGAGATACACATGCATGTTAAATATGAAGTTGCTATCTTCAATATTGCAAAAGTTTTTACAAAACTTTAATATTATTAAAGTTTTGGACAGACAGACAGACAGAATGACAGACAGACAGACAGACCAAAAACAATATACTCCCTTTTTTTTTAAAGGGGGCATAATAAAACAGCGTGCTTAAGTGTGTATACGAGTACCTGTATGCTTTCCACTGTGTGAGCCCCGTCCAGGTAGAATGAGACCCCAGAGACATTCATCACCTGGTTCCTGCCCAGCCATACACACGCCTCCAGGCCTGTGTGACACAAAAACCAAACATAGGTTACAATGCTCATAATTGTTATAGGTTATATTGCACATAATTGTGAGAAGTTATAATGCACACAATTGTGATAAGTTATAATGCACACAATTGTGATAAGTTATAATGGACATAATTGTGATAAGTTATTGTGATAAGTTATAATGCACATAATTGCGATAAGTTTTATGATAAGTTATTATGCACATAATTGTGATAAGTTATTGTGATTAGTTATAATCATGGACCGAAACTTAGCTCGCATACTCGCAAAATGCGAGCGAGATTTATGGATAGCGAGTGGAAAAATATATAGCTTGCAATTTTCTGCGAGCAGAAATTTCAGAGTTCTTAAACCTGTTTTTCTATAAATCCTTTAAAATTAATTAGTTGTGAAAAAATCTTTTGGAAAGAAGACAACAATATTTTGAAAACGAAAGCTGTCACGGAATATACTGAGTTGCAACATTTTGTATTTCCGATATTCTTATTGGAGGACACAAACAGATCGGAAACATAAAAACGACACTGGTATTTACGTATTTAGTTGTACATGTTTTGATGATCATGACAAATATTGGAATCCCACGGAGCATCAGACGATGATTTATAAGATATTTATGATATTTTTTGGAATCGGACATTTTGGTCTGACGGAATTGCAAAACCGATTGGACCTTGTCATAATCTGTCAGACATGTCCGTCGGTCCGACGAAGTTTGGTATTGTCTGCAGTGAGTCCTTTAAATAGTTTAATTTGGATAATTATAACTTAATTGTGACTATTCATAGGCTATAAAAAAATTATTTATTGAGATAACTGTTTTGTTCCAATGATTATGCTTTTTTTAAGTAGCCAAGATATAATGCACAATTTTAAGTAATATGGTACAAGAAATGTATTGTTTTAAATAAAAAATATATAAAATCCCAAATTTCGAGTAAGTTTTTCATTTTGCAAGTGAAAAAAAAATCAACTTGCAAAAATAAATGCAAGTGCCTTAATAGGTTAAATTCGGTCCCTGGTTATAATGCACATAATTGTGATAAGTTTTTATGATACGTTATTATGCACATAATTGTGATAAGTTTAAATGCACTTAATGGTATATAGTTATAATGCACTCAATTGTAATATGTTTCAATTCAAAAAATGGCAATTTTTTATAATGCACGAAATGGTAATAGTTACAATTCAAACGAAAGTAATGAGTTGAAATGCACTTAATTGGTAACAAGTTATTATTATTATTAGGTCATAAAAATGCACTAAATGGTAACAAGTCAAAATGCACTCAATGGTACTTAGTCATAATAACGCACTAAGTTACAGTGACCAGCTATTTGACCTCCTATATTTGCCTTGCATGTTAGTTCATGGTTCAATCCCCACTCTGGTGACTCACCAAGTATTGGTTCTTCCCAGGAAACAAAGACACAGACTCAAGAGTGTCTATAAGCTGAAAAAGTTCAATGCTATCTAGCAAAAAGAAAAAAGATTCAACTAAAAGCTACCTTTAACATCATTCTGTGTAAGAGTTATGGGGGAGACAGTGGGGACGTGCATCTGGCTGGTGGGAGGTGTGACATTAGCATTGGACTCTGGTACAAGGCTCATATCTGATTGGTCTTCATGTGGTGATTCGTTATTGATGCACCTCTCTGTTAAATACATAATTTCATGAAACTAAACAACAAATATTTGGTCTTCATGTGGTGATTCGTTATTGATGCACCTCTCTGTTATTTACATAATTTCATGAAAGTAAACAACAAATATTTGGTCTTCATGTGGTGATTCGTTATTGATGCACCTCTCTGTTAAATACATAATTCCATGAAAGTAAACAACAAATAAACAAAAACAAATTGAGACAAGGCTCACAACTGACTGGTCTTTATGTGGTGGCCATTCGATATTGAAACATCTATCTATCCCAAACATTCTTTTATTACAGTAAAACAACAAATAAAGAAATACACAACAAAAAACAATAAGGACATCTAAAGATACAGATGGATATAAGAAAACAGCAAATACAATATGTCTAATGGTGCAAATTCCAATTAAAATGAAGGCACCTATTCAATACTTAAAAAATTCATATGACAGTGTGTCTGTTAAAAAACTAGAGCTAACTGACGGTAATTAAAAGCTCCACATACTGCTTTTACATACTTACTTATGAAGTCCATTTCAGTTTTCATTGCGATTTATTTTTGCTTGTTAAACAATAACACAATGTTTTCCAATGTTCGTCAAATACAAGATAACAGCGGCGGCCTCACGGCCACGCTGCAACAACAGATTGTGACGTATCTGTACAGTGGTCTCTCGTGTACTGAGCCGCAGAGTGAATTTTCTAACAAAACATCAACATATATATTGACAGGTATATGTAACATGACGTGTAAACAAAAATTCTCTTATCTAACCGTTGATTGGTCAATAGTACTCATCTTTTTCTGGCCAACCCACCGATTAAATCACGTGGTTGGAAATAGCCTAAATTGCGTTATCCGTTTGACCCTTGCTGACAGTATGTTTTTGACATGTAATTTAAACTAATATATATATATCTGAGGCAAGGCAGACGGTAGTTTCATAACTAATCATTTTGACATCTTTTATGTATATGCCTTTAGGAAAAATGTTCTTTTGACACGTTATTAACGTTATGTTGATTTGAAAGGCAATTACCTTTTAATGTAGACATATTTAAGTTTTCTTTCTTATGTTTAAGGTAATATTTCAATCAAAATTATTTTATTTATACCATTATATTTTTTATAGTTAAACATCTATTTATAATGTCCAAATTCAAGTATTCCATTTCTATAATTATGATTATGATAAAATATTTATTAATACTTTTCTAAAAATTCAATTGTTTGTTTTATACAATGATTCCCCAAATAATCGTATGTTACAGACTAAAGCGCTGCATTTAGACCTTCGATGTTAAAGTATGACCTTGACCTTTTAGATGGAAATGGATTTTTGCAGGCTAAAAAATGGCTGGGCTTAATGATAAAGAGGCCATGATCCTCAGGTGAGCCAAATGATATGAACGATGTAAAACACATGTGTATAACTCCCATACCCTTATATTTAATCATCCATGTGAGACAAAGTTGAAGGGCCAGGGCTGCATTCAGCGTCTGAACGGACCCCTTGATTCCAAGCTTCAGGGGCTGGTTGTATGCACCGAGGTCTGGGCACTGATGCAATACAGCCTATGGAAGAGCAGAACAGCATATTGATGGAACATAAAAATATATAGCTACTTTCATATAACAGTTAACTAGAGCTGCCTGATGACATCCTGCAAGGCTATTCTTTCACTTTGTTAGTTAACAAAACGTTCTATGTGATAAAAAAAGACCCTGAAAACTTTTAGGGATTATAAGAGACACATTCTGCTTAATTGCAGGACAGAGTTTTAGGCGTTGGTCAGAGACCTCACATAATGATCCCAAAGACATGTANAAGAAGATGTTTAAAGAAAAAGTTAACGCACGCACGCACGACGGACACAGGACCATGACATAAGCCCCGCTGGCCTCTGGCCAGTGGAGCTAAAAATCAGTCTTTATTTTGAAAACAAACAAAAGATAAGGGCTGAATTTGCCAGCAATCACAGTAAACATAAACAATAGGGCCATAATGGCCCTGAAGCACTCCCCTCAAGAAAAACCAAAGGACAAAAAGTGACCTGATGACTGAGTTCTTGAAACATGTGACCTTGATTCAAACTAAACCAAAGTTGTATTATCAAGATCAACATTCTTACCAAGTTTCATCAAGATTGAGACATACATGTGGCCTCTTAAGTTGTAACAAAGTTTTTCTAAGATTTGACGAGATACTTTTGAATTGATAAACATTCTGACCAAGTTTCATCAAGATTGACTCACAAATGTGGCCTCTACAGTTGTCCCAATGTTATTTTTTTAAGATTTGAGCTGGTGATGTAGATTTTTGATGCACCTGACCCAAATTTACATTTGTCCTTGATATTGCCAAAATAAACATTCCCACCTAGTTTTAGAAAGATTGAGTCATAAATAATGCCACAAAAGGGATAACTAGATTTTCCAAAGATTTGAGATTGTGACCTAGTTTTTTGATGCACATGACCAAGATTCAATTAAAGCCTGAATATTGTCAAAATAAACATTCTGTCAAAGTTTCATTGAGATTACTTCATAGGTATTTTCAAGATAGACATTACAAGAAAGTTTCATAAAGCTAAGTTTATTCCTTGATGATTGAACAAAAGAGACTTCCCTGCTAACTAAGAATCAACAAGGTCCCTGCATGTGTTATTTACCTGTCGATCTATTTCAGCGTCATGAACCTTCTGCTCCTTAATCAACGTGTTGTACTGGCGGTTTGACAGAAGTTGTTTCTCACGCTCGGTTACCAGTCTAACAAACAATATAGATTACTAGCACTTGGTCACCAGTCTAACAAACAATATATAATACTAGCACTTGGTTACTAGTCTAACATACAATATAGAATACTAGCACTTGGTCAACAGTCTAACAAACAATATAGAATACTAGCACTTGGTCAACAGTCTAACAAACAATATAGATTACTAGCACTTGGTCACCAGTCTAACAAACAATATAGATTACTAGCACTTGGTCACCAGTCTAACAAACAATATAGATTACCAGCACTTGGTCACCAGTCTTACAAACAATATAGATTTCTAGAGCTAGCCCTTGATGACCAGTCTTTTATACCATGCAATTTATTCCCAATAGGTTACCAGACTAAATAGATTTCTGCATGGATTATTTTAGGATAATGGGTAATCGGTCAAACAAGCACCATGCATGGGTGACAGACGCAAGCATTATATGCAGACGGGCCTTTATTCAAGTAACCACCCCCCACCCATCCCCCACAAAAAAAGAAGATGTTTCCAAACAGCTATCTTTTAGTTTGACACAAGCAACATTACTTCAAAACAACATAACATGTACAAATTCACTACAAACAATGATCAAGATGCATTTCAACACATACACACACAATTAAAATGCACATAAATGCTTCATGTATAATAATGCTACAGTGATTTGTTTTAATAGTAACTTTTGTGCCAAGATTTCCACAGCAAAATTACATGCAGACTAACTCAAGTATAAAATCAAACGGAACACACTGTAACACACAAACACTATATATATATACACTACAGTACACTGCGTCACAGCACTCACTTGTCCAAATAAAGACACTTGATACTTGTCAATCAACATGAACCAAACTGAATTAAAAATTGCTTCTTTAATAAATAATAAAACATAATTAATTCTTACTTGGACATTTCATCCTGGACCTCTTCCTGAAAAGAAAAAAAAGTATTTTTTCTTATTTTAGTACCAGACACTTATTTTTATCAAGATATTTATATATTTTCTTTACCGTTCAATTCTGCATTTATCAGTAACAAAAAAATGCATTCAATTCATGTCAGTGCACCAGCTGGCAATAAAAATCAGGGCGCAATGCCCCTTCCCAATAAAAAATTTAAGATGCGCCACAATGTCCTTTATATTGCCTGCCTTTATTCTATACAAAGATATCAGTTAAAATTGGATAAATATATAGGGACTCACATAGTGCCTACGTTTTTAAATCCCTGCGATAGCAATGCTTAAAACCGTACACTATTACACTATAATGTAATTAGGGGCTGATACCAGCTTATAAAAAAAAATAAACTCATAAATATACCAGACGACATTTCAGTTTTAGTGAGATTACAAATAGATAATTCAGTCATAGATATTCATATAATTATTAGTTTTATCACACCTTTTTAACCTGGCTAGAGCACTGCATATTCATTTTTTTGGTAATGATATTTTTTCTATATGTATTTCATAGAAATCAATACCTCACCATGTAGAAAATAGTTTGTCTCTTTTATATAGTGGCTTTCAGTTTGTATATATTAAGGTTCAAAGCAATAAACTCCTTCAAACCATTGACTGAAATGTTCTAGGCAAAATGTAACCCTCGCTAAGATTCTATTTAACCTCTCATTAGAATAATAAATGTTCTTGCACTTAAAATGTTAAGCCTTTCTATATATTTTAAGCACAGCTGACACTGAATAGAAAAGCACCAGTAGCATAATTATTTAAACAAAATGCAAATAGTTGAAAAAAACTATCGAAACAAAATTTTTGATAGTATGAACAGTCAAACCATGTCTGGTAGGGGATAGTGCAGGGTAACCTTACCTCGTCCATTAAGTTCTCAAACTGAAATGAAAAAGAGAGACGGTGCAAAATACAGTGTGCTGGAATATTGTTTGGGAGATAAGCTTTAATACTACAAGAATAACATTACAATGAGAGGTTGTGTTATTTATTGATTTAATTACTTATTTGTTTATTGAAATTTACTTCCAAAAAGCACACAGTCACAGGTAATCAACAAAAACATTATTAAAAATACAGTTAAAAAGTGTTATAAATAATTCTTAAATATCCATTATATTTATATAAATAATATGGCAAGGCATTGACTATCTAGCTCTGGATGTGAAGTGCTACAGTTATATGCTTGGAAGATGAGAAATTAAATCCAACTATTAATAATCTCAATAAAAAGATGTGAATATACAAGAAATTAAAAAAAATCCCTCCAGTTCCATCAATGCTGTTTTTCCAATTTTATCAGCAATGATTGTCAAGGATTATTATCCAACCTTACACCTAATACATGTACACTTTATGACTATCTTGTTGTATCAGCTTTGAGACTTATTTACAAAGACAGTGTTGATACAAAGATTTGACCAATCATAATCCAATACGTATTTATTCAAATTTTTATCTTCCTTTTGATATCAGGTACTTTTGGCAAGAAATTGGTACATAATATGAATGTAAAAAGTGACCTTATTAATACCAATTATCACTTGCAATTCTTTGTGTTATTGCCTAATCCAAATATATCTACTACAACTTTGTAGGTAAGACATTTATTTTATTTGTATTATAATTATTATATTTGCATTTGATACTTTTACTTTATTAATGTAATATTTGAATTGTATATTGTTCATACTGCATCAAAAATAATATTGATGCAACTTGAAGTAATTAAATAATTTTTAAGTCAGAAAAAAATCTAGTAGAATTTTATCATAATTCAATTTTAATTGACATATCTAATGGATAATACTATTTTCAAAACTCTTCATGGTACCTTTACCTGGGCAAATAATCCATTCTTTATGCGGTTGCATTTTCAAATAAATCTACTACAACTGCCGCTCTGACTAACAGTGTTCACCAACTGAGCTCTCGAGCCAAAGTCCAGTGTGACACAAATCAGATAATAAGGTTTAAACAAACAGCAAATAATACACTACAAAAAGTAAAATATCTTACCTCAACAGATGCATCCCTTTCAACAGAGTACCTCAAGTGAAGGAAATTTCTCCTGCAATACAAATACATTAATGGTACCATAATCATCCGGCTAGATGTTGATAGCCTAATGAGATCAATTAATGATAATTAGTGTATCACATGCATTTGATTATGTTTGTGTTTTCCACTATCCATTTTCATTGCAAACAAAATTGTTTAGATTTTTTTAACACACTGAGTCTGATAAAATATTGTTGTGGTTTAATGGCTGTTTTAAGACAGTTGTCCCAGGAGGAAAAAACTGGCCGAAGCAATGATAATCATTTATAAACTATTGTATGTCATTACATACTCTGTCTGATGGAAATTTCATGAAAATATACAAAGAAAACAAAACCAACTTCTTAAATTTTGTTTTTGAATCGAAACATGAAAGCTTGTTGGACTATCATGCGTTCCATTAATTAGAACATGTCATCTGACTCAAGACTCCATGACTGTCACTCAGTCAGGTTACAATTAAATTTACTTAATATATAAAATATGTACACACACAATTAATTTCTATTATGGAGCAAGCTTTAAATGGCGGTACATTTTGAAGCATATGTACAAAACATGATATACAGAGTGGAAATCAAAATATTTGTTTACAATTGTCGCATTTAGTGGTATGTAACCATGGCGTTCGTCAACAGAGTGCGCGAAATTATGGTGTTCTAGTGATATTACAACTGATACCTCTTATCAAACCGCCCAAAGCATTTACGCAGACAGTTTCCCATCGTTCCAGGTCACTTCATAATAATGACAATGTTAATATCCGTGAAATGCACGCAAACTATACTTCTTCCTTGTTGACAGGAAGTGAGTTGCCACCCATATTTTTAGCTTTTACAACGTGGAAATATATTAATAAAACAGCTGATACTGATTAAGAAAAAAAATATTACTTGACCTCTCCACAATGTTTGGTCAGCGACACTCAATCGTTTATTAAAGGTGCGACAGCACAATATGATTTAAAACTATGAACTCAACGACCCCTTTGTTTTAAATGTGGAAATCTTGCGTAAACAATTAAGTCCCGGCAACTGGAACTACCAAAATGTGCTGGAATGTAAATAAAGACATTATCATCAATGATTATGTATTTTGACCATGCGTTAAATTAACGGGAATTAATTTGACAATTCATGTTATATATTCAAAATACAACAACAAGCAATTTCGTAAGCGCAGATGACTATTCCTTATGACTGGCATATATGAATTAATGTTTAAAATAAAGCTTATTACTACGAATACCGTTAGACCATTGGCATCGCGGTTACACATTAAAATCCACAGGGCGACAATGCAGGAATACGATGATGAGAGTGCAAGAATACGATGGCGAGAATACGATGACAAGAGTGCGATAATACGATGAAGACAATGCGAGAATACGATGACGAGAGTGCGATAATACGCTGACTACAATGCGAGAATACGATGACTAGAGTGCGATTATACGATGACTACAATGCGAGAGTGCAAGAATACAATGACGAGAGTGCGAGAATACAATGACGAGAGTGCGAGAATACGATGACAACAGTGCGACAATACGATGACGACAGTGCGACAATACGATGACGACAGTGCGAGAGTGCGATAATACGATGACCACAGTGCAAGAATACGATGACGACAGTGGGAGAATACGATGGTGACAATGCGAGAGTATAAGAATGCGATGACGACAGTGGGAGAATACAATGACAAGAGTGCGAGAATACGATGACGAGAGTGCGAGAATACGATGACGAGAGTGTGGCAATAAGATGGCGACAGTACGATATGACTATCGCATTGTCACCATCGTACTATCGCATTGTCGCCATCGTACTATTGCGCTTTCGCCCTGTGGTCATCGTATTCTCGCACTCTCTCGTTGTCGTCATCATATTATCGCACTCTCGTCATCTTATTCTCGCACTCTGGTCATCGTATTTTGGCACTCTCGTCATCGTATTCTCGCATTGTCGCCCTCTGGATTTTAATGTGTTACCACGATGGTATTCCGTACATTTCCGAAGCATATCATGCAAATATATGTAATCTGAAGATTAGCTTATCTTAAGACAATTCCTTAGTGTAAGCATGTGCTTTTTCTAATTCGTATTTGAGCTTTTGGTAGCATAAACATAGCATTTATTGTGTGTTACAAAATGCTGAATTAACCCTTTGAGCGCTGGAACCGGATTTTGAAGGCCTTTGCAAACAGTTTGGATCCAGATGAGACGCCACAAAACGTGGCGTCTCATCAGGATCCAAACTGTTTGCTATTCTGATAGTATTCTTTGAAAATAAATCGAAGAAAATGCTAATTTTAGAAATTTAGCAGACAACATTTTAGCAGACGACAAATTTTCCAGCATGCAAAGGGTTAATTACTGATCCTGGTTTGGTTACATGTGTAAATGAATCTACAGTAAATAATTGTATTCAAGATCAACTGATGCAAGTTGTGTAAATCTTTGTGAATACATACTGTTTTTAAAGAATATGTTAATTGAAATATGATTTCAGCTTTGATCTCCCAGTTTGCTGTAACTATGAGCTGACACTAGGTCACTAAGGTCAGTCATGAAGCCTGCAGCACTTGCCAGGCGGGAAGGTGAGAGCTTGGCGTATAAGTACGTCCTCTCTTCTGCTGCGGCTATTGTTTCGGAGACTGGTAGGTATCTACAAGTCCAAAATGTTGATCCAAAGTATTCCTACATTATTTAAATCTGGAAACCAAGAACCTGAAGAAGCCAAGCAAAGTTTTCTTTAATTGATTTTTACTAGAAAAAAAATAAAACTAGAAGTTCATGGTCTTTCGAATCTAAAAGCCTTAATCCCAAGGAATCAAGTATTTTAAGATGCTTCGAAAGGCATGTTGAAATCTAATGCCTAACTTGGATATTTCAACAGGCCTGGACTTTAACCGAAATAAGCTAGGAACCTGAAAAAAAACTTTTGAAGCTTTGGCTTTAAAAGTTAAGAATCCTACAACCCAAAGAAGCTTGACACCCATAAAAACAGGTCTCGATTTACCATTAACATGTAGCTAAATTTCACTTATATTTTGAAGAGAAAAAACTGTTTATTTGAACTAATGCTATTTATGATATCTCTCAGAAAATCAAACTAGATCAAAAACTTTATTTTATAAAAAAACACTACAAAGTCACCCCTTGAAATTCAATATATCTCAAACATGGTTGTGATTATTACCTGATAGCAGAAAAGAAATTCATAATTTAAAATCGAAACATTTTTAGTTTTTTTTAGTGAATTTTCAAACTGCCATTCCTAGACACATGGCATACGGAATTAAAACATGATAAAAAATGCTTCTTTTTTATTTGATGATGACCATCGGGGATCATCCGTATTTAAATTACCATTTCAGTAACATATCCACTGGACTTGACCAAGACTCGACTACAGATTCAGGGGGAGTTAAGCCTGGGAGGTACCACGGTTTCGTACTCCAACAGGGGTATGCTGAAAATTCTACATGGAATAGGTAATATGTTTCAAGAAATTTTCCTTTCTTTCATTTTTAGCTTGGCTGTTTTCGAAGAAAACCCGAGGTATTGTCATAGCCAGCTCGTCCGCCGTCCCAAAACTTTGACGTAGGCCTTACCTTTTGCAATATTGAAGATAGCAACTTGATAATTGACATGCATGTGTATCTCATGGAGCTGCACATTTTGAGTGGTGAAAGGTCAAGGTCATCCTTCAAGTTCAAAGGTAAAAAAATCTCAAGGTCAATGATGGTCAAAGGTCAAAAAAACAAAATCCAAGCACCCACAGCCGAGCGTTGGCACCTGCTATGCGGTGCTCTTGTTAGATTGACTATTTACCAAATAGTCTGCACTATACTACTCACCCAAATCTCGGCATCAGCATAAAGCTCCGGAGAAGGTAAATTTTGTAAAGATGCAACATCTCCATATCACTGTGTCTACTACAAGTATTCAATTTAAACACCCCACATGTGTGTGTGGGGTCATTGTGTTCGGTCAATAACAAAGTTTCATAACTCTGACCTGCAATTTAGCAGGAATATGCCCATTTTGTACTTAGAAACATTGGTAAAGGTAAATGTGCAACATCTCCGTATCACTGTTTGCACCACCATTTCTCATTTTGCACATGTGTTTGGGGTCATTATGTTATCATGTTTATGTCCCATTATTCTCCCCTGAAATGTAGTCTTCCACTTTAATGGGTAGAAAAATGAAAACCATTTGTAGCAAAAACAATGTAAATTTGTTACGTACACTATTCCAAAGTTAGAACACACAAACAACAAAGAGTGCTGGAAATAGTTTTTATGAATATACATCATAATTGCTGGTATATTTGTACATATAATTTATAAGTATTATTTTTTGTCTACAGTTACAGAAGAAGGGTTTTTCATGCTGTGGCAAGGGGTGACCCCAGCTCTTTACAGGCACGTAGGTAATAAGAGTTTTTTTACATGTATGTCAGAGATTTATATTGAAGCAGAATCCTGCTATTTGATGCAAGTATTTTGCAATTTTGTCACTTTTTATTCCTCCAAATTATCTGCCTTGCATCATTTTGAATTTAATGTTACCTCTGTATGTGGCTGAATTTCTTGATAAGAAAATGAGTTAACCTGTAATTGATGTAACAGTGGTAGGAAGATTAACTCTGTCTGTGATTAATTTCAATTAAAAGAAGAAGATAAGTTTATATGTGATTAATGTCAGTGTTTGAGAAGTTAACTCCAAATGTGATTAATTTCCAGTTATATTGAAAGCAATTTGTGTGCGTATCTGGTAAGAGTTGATAATTTTTTCCATAATCCGGTTTTGTGCCACAGGAAAGATAACACTGTGCTGTGTTGTTGACAAGTTAAGTAAGATAAATTTGTCCATATTTATAAAAA
Source organism: Dreissena rostriformis (assembly GCA_007657795.1). Classification (NCBI taxonomy): domain Eukaryota; kingdom Metazoa; phylum Mollusca; class Bivalvia; order Myida; family Dreissenidae; genus Dreissena; species Dreissena rostriformis. The sequence goes on from VMBQ01003112.1 coordinate 80,922, forward strand.
AAGCAGCAAAATAACAAGTTTGATTTTGATTCGTTTCAGTGTACACCGGCTGCCGAATGACCACATACGAGTTGCTTAGGGACAGAGTGTTCATGAAGAACGAAGATGGTACCTTCTCATTATGGTGAACAGATTTTGGTTTATCCCTTTGAGCGCTGGAACCAGATTTTGAAGGCCTTTGCAAACAGTTTGGATCCAGATGAGACGCCACAAAACGTGGCGTCTCATCAGGATCCAAACTGTTTGCTATTCTGATAGTATTCTTTGGAAAAAAATCGAAGAAAATGCTAATTTTAGAAATTCAGCAGACGACATTTTAGCAGACGACAAATTTCCCAGCATGCAAAGGGTTATACTAGTGAAATAATTGTATGCTTTCACAGGATTAGTCATGGAGAAATATATTGTAGGTGAATGTGCAATTAAACATTTCCTTCGGGCATCAATGTACTCCTTTGTAATCAATTTATTCACCACAATTTTAGTATTGAATCATGTTTTAGTTTATGGACTTAAACTGATTTCTATATTCGCTGATATAATGCACTGGATCCTTGGACTTTTTTAGTATTCTTATTAATGGACCTTTTTAAATTATTTTGCAAGAGAATATTAGAATTTCATTGGCTTATAACCTGGATAAAATAAGGACAAGAAATCTGGTAAATGTTTACATCACTTTAGTGTAAATGATGTGAGTTGTAGAATATTATACACTGTTACTCCAATATATCGCGATTCGCGGGATCCACGAATAATGATTGCGATATATCTGGATCGCGATATAACTTATACTGATACTGACTTTGGTTATCAGGAAGGCTGGCATTGTGGGGGCGAGCTCTGGAGCGTTTGGTCAGCTGGTGGCCAGTCCCACTGACCTCATCAAGGTCAACATGCAGATGGAGGGGAGACGGAGGCTGGAGGGGAAACTGGCAAGGTACGGTATGTGGGGAATTGAGGCTATTAGTTTTAGTGTAAAAGTCTCTTGGGTGTGATTTGTCCTCTTTTCAGCTGATTGTGTCCCTTTCAATGTCAAACTTTTTTATGCCCCCGGTAGGGTGGCATATAGTGATCGCACTGTCCGTCCGTCTGTCTGTCTGTCCTTCTGAAATTCCGTCACACTTGAGTTTAGGTTTTGAAAAATGGTCATACCTTTTGCAATATTGATCATAGCAACTTGATATTTGGCATGCATGTGTATCTCATGGAGCTGCACATTTTGAGTGGTGAAAGGTCAAGGTCATCCTTTAAGGTCAAAGGTAAAAAAAAAAAACTTTTTTTTTCAAAGAGGCGCAGTAGGGGGCATTGTGTTTGTTACAAACACATCTCTTGTTTACAAAGATTATGACCTTTGCTTGATCAATTTGCAATTGAAGTGTTTAGTTAAACCCTGTAAAAGGGGTATTGCATTTTGCTCCCCTGAGGTGGATCTTAAATCACACTCCTGCATCTGTAGTTATGCTTGATTGAATTGGAAACCTCCATTTCTTTATAGAACCAGTATTTGGTTTCGTAAAAGAAAATCTTGAGAATCCTTGAGCTTTTTATTATGATGCAGATAACATAATTATCCACTATGCCACCATGAAACGAATTGTATCCATTAAAGTGCTGATGTTAATTAATTACAATTTCTTAAGATAGTTGAAATATACAGAAGAAATAATCAACTGCAAGAAACAGCAAAGGCACATGTATGACAATGGAACTGAATGCTTTGTACCTATCTGCATTCATTCTGCAGCCAATCATTCAAGGTTGATATCAGCCTGGACATTTCAGAATCCACAGCTGTTCGCACGCATTCCGCATGATCGTAGCTGAATCCGGAGTTAAGGGCCTTTGGCGAGGCTGGATACCCAATGTACAGCGTGCTGCTCTAGTCAACATGGGAGGTAACTGTGTAGACGTATACTTTGTCCCTTTACTTCTTACTTCTAAAACTTAAGCTAAGTTTTAGTTTATAATAAATGACCAATGTGACACATAATTTCCAGCAATTTTGGCCTATCCCTATTTTGTTTATTGCATATCGGGCATTCATATCCAATGCCTGTAGTATTTGAATATTGGTTTCAATCGTTTGAATGTGTAAGATTAAGAGCATGATTGGGCTAAAGATTCCTTGAAGTCACTGGGCATTGCCTTGATTTATGATGACTGTGTGAACCTTAAAGTGGAGCTCTTTATTGACATAAAGGACACTTACCAGTCTTCACTTCATGTTATTTTAATAGCATAAATACGTTACCTGCTATCTTATAGCTACTTATTCCGAAGGATAGTTATTGTCTGGAAAAACTTTCTGGTAGAGCCCCATCTATAATCAGACTAGTAGATCCCAAGGGTCACACTTAGTGCAGTGTAACCGAGAACTACCCTACAGTGCATTACGTCATGATTACGTCATTCTTATTCCAGACATGCGCTAAATGGCTGACATGTTTGTCGTTAGACAAATTTTGTTGCTTTTTTTCGCCAGGATTGTCTGTTTAACAGACCAGAGAAGTTTTAATTGCATTTTAAAATATTCTCCATTATTGTTCGATTCTTTCTGTATTGTTTTGTTAACTTTGACCGGTTCGGTCAGGTTATTTTCTTTGTTTAAGGAAAATGCCTAAACACGTGGTTCGTGTGTTATACATTGCGAGAACGTGAAAAGCGTGCTTTTTCTTATTCATTGAAGAATGTATATCATTTGCTTGTGTGCAAATCATNATATTTGGCATGCATGTGTATCTCATGGAGCCGCACATTTTGAGTGGTTAAAGGTCAAGGTCATCCTTCAAGGTCAAAGGTCAACAAAAAATAAAAAATAGATCAAAGTGGCGCATTAGGGGGCATTGTGTATCTGACAAACACATCTCTTGTTTTAACTGAAGATTCATGAAGCATGTTATTGTTATTTAATATTTTATCAGCAAAAACTGCACATCTGTGAAACTACAACTTCCAAATGTGTTATATTTGGTATGGAACATGGCATATTGACTCTCTACTTAGGTTCATTAAAATCATGATCCTGGGTCTTAAAGTTACCACACCGAGGCGGTGAAATAGTGTATATAAGCTACATATATATTATGTAGCATAATATTGTTTGTTTTGTTGAGTTTATTAACGAGTACGAATTGATTTTGGTTTCCTTGGTTTCAGATTTGGTAACATATGACACAGTCAAACAGAAGTTACTGAACAACACTCAACTACAGGATAATTATGTTGTTCACGGTTTAGCAAGGTATGCATCGGTCTTTAGTTCTCTTATTCTTTTTAACAAGCAAAAATACTTGAAACTTATTTAGGCAAAAATTGTTCTGTTTGGTTTGCATATTATGCAGATTACTATTAAAACCTGCTATTTAAGACTGTTCCAAAACAACGTAATTGCAATCCAGCAAATAAAACACAACTTTTTTACAACTTTCTATTTGATCAACTTTATGGGTTCATGTCAAGAGTTGATTGCAAAATAGTTGTATCTGTACTGTACCAATCGTATCTGCATCTGATTGTTTCATTTAAACTTCCATTCACTGAAAAAGGTGTTTCGCGAAACAAGTCTGAATTCTTACAGTTTAATTTAAGAGCAAGAACATGTCACCAGCTCACTTACCTACATCAAACTTGAGAAATTGAGCTAGCCAAAATTTACCAATGTAGGGCTTGTGGGTTTTTTGAAAACCTTTTTTCCTAATTTTCACAACTGTCCTTCATTCTCGCTATAAGGAACTTAGATCAGTACTATGAAAAATTTATGAGGTGTTTATTTGATCCTTCAGATTCTATGGTTTTTGTTTCAGTGCCTGTTCTGGTTTGGTGGCGGCCATTATGTGTACCCCAGCAGACGTTGTGAAGACGAGGGTCATGAATCAGCCCCTAAAGGACGGCAAGTATGTGTGACATATAATGGAAGCTTAACTTTCTGCTGAGAGTCATTTTGTATCAAGTTTCTGAAGATTTTGTACTTGAAATATTAATGCTTAAATGCCTATTTATATACGGTCATACATTGTCTAAATGATATTGGGTCATTCATTGTCCGCATACTATTTGTTCATACATTGTCCGCATTATATTTGTTCATAAATTGTCTGCATGAGATTTGTTCATACATTGTCCACACGATATTTGGTCATAGATTGTCTGCATGAGATTTGTTCATACATTGTCCACACGATATTTGGTCATAGATTGTCTGCATAAGATTTGTTCATACATTGTCCACACGATATTTGGTCATAAATTGTCCGCATGAGATTTGTTCATACATTGTCCACACGATATTTGGTCATAGATTGTCTGCATGATATTTGGTTATACATCGTCCACAGATATTTGGTTATACATTGTCCGCATTATATTTGTTCATACATTGTCCGCATGATATTTGGTCATACATTGTCCGCATGATGATCAGTAATACATTGTCGGAAAGCTATTCAACTTAACCAAAACTACTCAGCATTTTGTGTCCTTTTTGTTTGTGGATCCTGGTTTACCAAGGGCCTGTGGACTGTTTCTTGCAGATGTTCAATTTAACTGTTGCTGCATTTTGTTTCCTTTTCTATTTCAGGCCCATGGTTTACAAAGGATCGGTGGACTGTTTTCTTAAGACATTGAATCAGGAGGGTTTCTTTGCCCTCTACAAGGGTCTCTTTCCCACCTATTGTAGAATGGTAAGAATTATAGGGATTTTTTAGAAGGGCAGTTAACAAATTTACTGATACTGTTAACAGATTTTGGCCTTTTTGAATTTTGTCATTTAACGCCTTAAATTGCCAAATTTTAATATTGGTGCTACAGATTTAAGTTTAAAAAAAAGGATCGAATTCAGGAAAAAAAACAACAAGGAAAATGTTTTGTCCACTGGGGCTTAAACTGGTGTCAGTGGAATAAAAGGCTGTGGCTTTAACCACTCAGTCATCCATCTTAACTGACCTATTATGTCCTTCATTTTTAATGTCATATAAGGGATTCAAATGTTTTTACACTTACAGATTACTTAATGTGTTGTTTTTTTAGGCACCATGGTCTTTGACGTTTTGGATTGTGTACGAAAAACTAAGGAAGTTGACAGGGCATTCCTCATTCTAACACAGTCTGTGCAGAAGTTACTTCGACGTTTTGGATTGTGTACGAAAAACTAAGGAAGTTGACAGGGCATTTCTCATTCTAACACAGTCTGTGCAGAAGTTACTTCCCCTGTGCCATGTAATTACTAAGTGACTTCCCCTATTATTACTAGGTTCTTAGCGCAAAATTAATTTGATAATTAGATGCTTTTTGACAATTGTGAATTGAAAAAGCATTTTGAGTATGATCATGCTATTTGTGATTCTTGTACCTCATAGAAGTTTTCATGTCAGTGATTGTGAGATTGCTGTGGTAGTATTATTTAAATCATGTTGTTTTGAATTTAATTTACTCATATTGCTCATTAGGTTGATTTAATAATGTATTCTGTGTGTGTACTATACTTTAACATGCTTTGTAAATAATTGAATGGAAATGATAATAGATAATATAATCAAACAAGAGACGTTTGATAGATTATTTTGTATATTTATTGAAGAAAACATTTTCTGATGATAGGAATATTTGTATATTTTTGGAGTATTTTACTGATGGTTTCCTCAGAAATTACATGAGGAGGTATTAGTTTTTTTCCACAAAACACGAACAATAAACTAAAATAGAATCTGAATTAAACTGGATCATTTTATTATGGAATTATAAGCAGAATCGGAATTAAACTTGACTATTTGTTTATGGATTATAAGCGGATAAGATACTAATTACAATTCTCTGGAAAAAATAAATTGTTTGGGTAAATTCTCCTTATTAGTCTATAGGTTATAGGAAAAAGATGTTCAACTTTGTGAAGAAAGCATGAAACTTTGTATATAACCATTTTAAGGTATGCTGAATTCAATAAGATGTGAGGACACGCGATTGGATAACTCTATATGCCCTAAAATGAGGCTCCAAAAGGGGGCCCATTTTTCATGTTTTATTTTTGAGNGAATCTGAATTAAACTGGACCATTTTATTATGGAATTATAAGCAGAATTGGAATTAAACTTGACTATTTGTTTATGGATTATAAGCGGATAAGATACGAATTACAATTCTCTGGTAAAAATAAATTGTTTGGGTAAATTCTCCTTATTGTTTGTGTAAGTATCATCAACTAAATTTTATCAAGAGCATATACATATACAATTCACAGAAATACGACAATATACACTGTATTAGAAGGATTAAGTTTATGTCCTCTAGTCACCAATATCCAATACAAAATTGCATTATTGGTGCAATAGTTTCGCGTCTCATAAGTTGGGTGTAGCCATCCTGTAGTCTGCTGGATTATTGCATGTACAGGCCCGCTGGGCACATGTTGTTTTTCTGAAAGCAATAATTATATAAACAGTATTTGTATATCATGAATATTATATTTTTGGTGAAAATAAAGTACGCAAAACAACAGATGTCGTTGTATTAGAATGATTTGGTTTCTACCTAAAGTCTAAGTGAACGTAATTGAGGTAATTCACAGTAAACTTGTAATGAACCATAACCGTCTATTTAATTAAAACAACAGCATACAAAAAAGATCTACATCTTTTTAAACATTTGTCTGTCAGAATGACTTTACCTAGGCCTAAAATAAAAAGTTGTTTGTTTTCCAATAACCCGACCGACCCTTAACATTTTTTTGTATTCGAGGTTGATTTTTCGATCGTTTTTGCAACATTAATTTGCATTTTAAAGTAAGAAACGTTACATAGAGATTCGGAAGATTTTTGTAATTGAACATCCTCATTGAAGTGACCACTAACTTTCTGCTAGTAAAAACAGGCGACCAAAAAAATTACGCAGACCTAACTAGATCTACTCTAATGTTTTTTGTTAAGATCTTAGTGGAAACAGAACTCATTTTTTTGCCTAAGACAAAAGTTTGAATTAGGTACCTGACAGAACCCGATAAACTCCGGCTCGTGCTTGATGAATTCGGCCAGCTTCATGACGCTGTCCGCCAATGGATGCAATGACGTCACACACTGCAATGAAATACGTCGTAAATTGATAACAAAGGAAAATGCGGCAAACGTCGCCTTTTTTCAGCCATCACCGTTTAAGTGTCGATGATGCGATTTTAAAAACGAAACTTTGTGTTTCAACATCGTTTGCGGTGTACGCTTACTTACGCTATTTTGTATGCATCATACATATGTTTCAATATCACATGTATATGAGCCTCGCTCAGTGAAAACGGGGTTTAATGCATGTGCGTAAAGTGTCGTCCAAGATAAGCCTGTGCAGTCCGCAGAGGTTAATCAGGGATGATGCTTTCCACTGTTATTGTTTTTTATCGTGTAAAGGAAAACTTCTTGACGAAAATCCAGTTTAAGCGGAAAGTGTCATCCCTGATTAGCCTGTGCGGACGGCACTTTACGCACAAGCATTAAACCGCCTTTTCTCACAGCGCGACTCATATATATATCTATCTATACTGATCGCTATTGGATTCATAACAGAACCTACTCGGGTCAATAACCGACAAACCCCGTTAACATTAAACGCATGTTTTTACGATTCATCTTCGTCAAAAAATGAAGTCTATAGTTACTTTCTGAATGGTTGAACGTAAAGGCAATTAAAACCTGTGGTCTGGACAAGAGTTTGTAAAGACGTTCGTCGAACAATAACTTACGTACTAAGCCTAATTGCGGATCGTCCAAGTTCCTTGGGACTCAGTTTAAAAATGAATTAATCCGCTAATTTACATGAGGAACAAATAAAAATGACCTACTTCCGCGAGGTTATGTGTTGTCATTCAAATTATAGTGACCTCAAATCTTTTGTTTGTAAGTTTGCGACTATGCACGTAACAGAAAACAGTTGTTTGCACTTAGGTATAGTAGTAAGTTGAGTGCCGAGTAAGGTCTAGCAGTGCGTTTTTTTCATTCAAATTTGGTCCGGTAGTGGGAACCATTCCCAGTGGAAAAAAGTAGCTAGAGTATATATATTTTCCCAAATGGGACCTAAACTTTCCTGATTAAAGGTTTTAAATAAATAAAAATGTTAATACAAAAGTGTCAACATTTAGTTCATCTCCTATCCAGTTCTATAATTTAAATCTCAGTAATTTTAATATTGAATTCACTTTAATTTGTAAGTATTTTTTAGCAAAAAAAACAACAACACAGAACACTAATTCCCAATTTAATGCATTTTAGCGATTTTTTCCCAATCTATAGGAACCCGGTCCCATTCCCAAAATGGTAAAAAAAACATTCTACCGGTAGTCACGATCGTCAACCTACCGCCTGGCGCTTAGACGGCTCCTCGATCTCACAGAAACTGCGCGAGAAGAGCTCGAGCCTGTCGGGCAGGGCGCGGTCGTTCACGGTGTCGTACACTACTCCGAAGCCGAACTCGCAGACGCGACAGTCGTCGCGCGCCATCTTTGCGTCTGAAAAGAAAGGAAATCACGAACTGACAGTCTGAGTGTATTTTGTCCATTTGTAAGTTTAAAAAAAAGGTCTAGGTTACGAAGGAATTCGATCGATCTTTTCTAAGAGTGTCTTATATTGTTGGACGGATCCAGTGTCCACATGAGTCTCGTTCTGTTAAAACTGGGCTTAATACATTTGCGTAAAGTGTCGTCATGGACGACACTTTCCGCATATACTGGATTTTCGTTTAAAAGGGACTTCATATAAACGTAAATTCCATAAAAGCTGAAAGTGTCGTCCCTGATTAGACTGTGCGGACTGCACAGGCTAATCTGGGACGACAGTTTACGCACACGCATTAAGCCCAGTTTTCTCAGAACTCTTCACAAATAATCACGGATTTTCTGGTTGCTATCCAGATCCTCGTCATAAGTCGGACCACCGACTGAAACCTGTGAGAAAATCATCTATTGCATCAAAATAATAAGATCATCGTCTGAATTCAGAAAAGGCTCTGGTATTCTTTTTATAGCTGCATTGCAAGTTTTTTTATGTACCGATATACGGGTAAGTATGACTGTTTGTATATTAAGCGACATGAAATATTATTAAAGCAGCATTTTAACTTTGACTTGAGTAAGTACACACATTTGTCCAATCGAAACCAGCATAAAGTACCTGTCATATTTGGGCAGATGTGGAACACTGTCGCGCAGACTTGTGGCTGCACGAATTTCTCGAGCAGCGAAATGAGCAGTGTACCGTACTGGTTCAAGAGAGCCGTGCACGTGTTGCCTATGTACGGCAGGTATTTGCAGACTAGCTTCAATAGGTTCAAGATAACTTTCTGCAAATAAACATCGACAACTTAGGTGAATCTAAAATATGGGCTTGTGATTTGAGCATACGGGTCTATGTTATAAAAGTCTTTAAAATTAGTGCACGCAATATAGGAGTCACATGAATGGAGAAACCCCGAAATAATTAATAGTATACCCAATGTCTCTTTTTGTACATTCTTAGCGTTTCATAGCGAAAACCATGTTTTTGTCGAAACTGTATTTTTAACATCAGATCAGATCTTTGAGCTCTAGAGCAAATACTGCTGCGTTATTTTGTTACCATTACTGCTATTATGTATACAATAAAGCGAAAAAAAAACAATAAAACAATACAGCATAGTAAACATTTATATTTAAACTTTAAATTAATTTGACATTATGCACGAAGAATTTATAATAAAACAGATCAAAAAAAGTTACATAGTGAAAAAAACACATTAAAAAGCTTAAGTCGAACCAATGACATTCGTTGGACAAGTCCTACATTGACAAACTGCACCACCACGGTAATGGCTAACTGTTATGCCGCTTTTAATGTGTATGGCCTCGACGAAAGGATTTTTTTTTATTGATGTCCTAATTTTCGTTCGTTTTTTTTTTAAGGCCAATGATGAATGGTGGGCAAAAATCATTGAGGGCCAAGATAAATCCGCCATATAATACGTATTTAAGTAGAGTATTTACTTGAAACACATAACTGCCACTTTGGCCGATTATTTACTTGAAACACATAACTGCCACTTTGGCCGATTATTAACTTGAAACACATAACTGCCACTTTAGCCGATTATTTACTTGAAACAAATAACTGCCACTTTGGCCGATTATTTACTTGAAACATGATAACTACCACGTTGGCGGATTATTTAATTGAAAAGCATACCTGCCACTTTGGATCGGCCAAGAAGCGATGGAGGGTGCCGGTGATTACCCTACAAACGTTACACAGTGTGCTGCCACGGGTAGTCGCTTCTGTAAATACAGTCGAAATTTCAGATAAAACCTATTGAATTTAGCTGGTTGGATCGAAAGCCGAAGGATTATTGAAACGCTGTCGAGTTCGTTGCCGACGTAAAACCAGTTATTGGTGTCTTTGGGGAAGATCTACAGAAGTCTCCTACAGTTGGGATCTAACCCGCGACGACGAGACTTTAAGAGTGAAGATAGGCGGTTAATAGTTTACACGCATAAACAATGTTCCTTTACGCACAAAGAATATTCGGTAAATACAATATACATCTTACATTCCAACGCCGTTTTTTCGGCGTAGCGGTCAAAACCAGGGTTTTAACTAATTCAATAGCCAATGGAATGATGGAGGAATTTCCCGAGAAATGTGTCGCGTTCTGAGAAAACTGGGCAAAATGCATGTGCGTAAAGTGTCATCCAAGATTAGCCTGTGCAGTCCGCACAGGCTAATCAGAGACGACACTTTACGCCTAAACTGGTTTTTCGCTAATAGAGACATCATTTAAAAGAAAAATTCCATAAAGGCGGAAATTGTCGTCCCTGATTAACCTGTGCGGACTTCACAGGCTAATCTGGGTTGACAATTTACGCACAAGCATTATGCCCAGTTTTCTCAGAACACGACACAAATGATCGCAACCATAGTGGTTATTCAACTTGATTAAGCAAAATGATTGAAAACACAGCCTGAAAAAAAGCTAAGGGTTGGCGCACACATAAGGGTCGGTCGGTTTAGTGGAAACAAACAATTTGTTTACGTTCTTTTGCATACAAATCTTCAATAGTTTAAAGTTTTAACATTTGACACTGGAGTGCTGTAATTAAAAAATGTATTCCATATAACTGCAGTTAACCCATTTATGCCTAGCGTCTAGAAAAAAAGCCTTTGCAAACAGCGCAGACCCAGATGAGACGCCGCATGATGCGGCGTTCATCAGGGTCTGCGCTGTTTGCTTAAAGGAATTTCTGTAAGAACCATTCTAAATATAGAAATAAATATACTAGACATCCCTAATTTTGGAAATAAATTGATCCAATTTAGAAGGATGGGAGAGTCCACTAGGCATAAATGGGTTAAGTATGACTCGTTTAACAGGAAAATATTTATCTCAAACATATATCAAGAATCGTAACCACAATGGTCGTAGCTTGCTTTATATTTTCCTAGATAACTAAAACAAATGACACTAATTTCCTACATTATTAAAAGTTAAAAAAAAAATAATCAATCAAGAATATAAAGGGCCATGATAGGATCAAGTGATTCAATTAAATAAATAAGCGGTGTTCTGAGAGAACTTGGCATAATGCTTGTGCGTAAATTGTCATCCCAGATTAGCCTGTGCAGTCCGCACAAACTTATCAGGGACTACAATTTCCGCTTTTATGGAATGTTTCGTTTAAATGATGTCTCTTCTAAGCGAAAATCCAGTTTAGGCGGAAAGTGTCGTCCCGGATTAGCCTGTGCGGACTGCACAGGCTTATCTGGGTTGACACTTTACGCACATGCATTATGCCCAGTTTTCGCAGAACACGACACAAATAAGCGGTACACCAACTATAGAGAATTTATCACGGAAACTTTGCCACGCATACAAAATAAAATTGAGTTTAGATTAAATCACGCTTAAAGATGAACATTTGTTTATTGCGTTAACGTATCTAAGTCATTTGTATGCACTGCTTTTAGCAAATTGTTATAATAATGATTTAAGACATACACGTATTTCTTCAAAATATACGCGAAAACGCAACCCAGAAACCAAACAAAAAATGGGAGACAATATGGTAAACTTCTGTACAAATTCGACACAAAGATAAAACTCAAAAATCAACGGAAATTTCGTAAAGTATTTCGTTAAATAAAGTTACCTAATACAAAATCAATGTTCCTTATAGCAAAAGCCAAAATTTCAAAGCCAGATGTGGTCTGGTAACATAGATGTTTGTAGATATAAAATGCACGTTTTTATTTTTTTCGTGTCACAATTAATTCCATTTTAATTTCCCGCACTGATATCTATTCATACGACACATCAACACTAACATGGTACCATTGAAGTGTTCCGGTGTCGTATGAATGGATATATTTGCGGGAAATTAAAATGGAATTAATTGTGTCACAAAAAAATAAAACGTGCATTTTATATCTACAAACATCTACAGTCGAAACTGGCCTAACGGTCAACTCGAAATAACGGTCAACTACATACAACGGTCAGTCTGGACTCCCCCCGACGAAAATCACTCTATATTACACTTCGGAATAACGGTCAACTCGAAATAACGGCCAACGGTCAGTATATTTCACTCCCAAAGTCATTTTTGAACTCAAAACAACGGTCACGAGTCAGTCGTTTCGAGTTTCGAAACGTAAACACACAAATCAATCTGCGTTGTTGTATTTTACCTTTGACGTCATAGCGTCTATTGTGCGTCTATTTTGCGGGTAAAGAATCTGATTGCGGTAACTGCCTTTGATTATTTGATAATTGCTTTCTATTATCAGTACATTTTCATGTGTATGAATTATGACGGCATGAGGATGATCCGTTAATTTTATCGGGAAATGTTCTCATAAATGATAACGACTTAGCGACGATTTAATTTCTGATTGCATGTGCAAGTTACAATAACAATGTGTATTGGTAGCAATTAGCGGCCCAGTCATAACGCCATAGTAATAGCGCGTGACAAAATCAATAGATCTTTATCGCTGATAAGGTGTGAATAACAACACTTATCTAGCGTGTGTTATTATAAGAAGGTGATAAAAGGATTAGTGATCGTTTATTGTGGCACAACGGGTATCGAATTGCAACTTTTGTAACAAACTTTCAGCATTTATGGAAGATGACATTTTGTCACGTAAAACGTCTGTTAAAAANCTGATATCTATTCATACGACACATCAACACTAACATGGTACCATTGAAGTGTTCTTGTGTCGTATGAATGGATATATTCGCGGGAAATTAAAATGGAATTAATTGTGTCACAAAAAAAATAAAACGTGCATTTTCTATCTACAAACATCTATGTTATCAGACCACATCTGGCGTTGAAATTCCGGCATTTACTATATGGAACATTGATTTTTAATTTTTTAACTTTATTTTACGAAATATTGTACGTTATTTTCGTTGATTTTGAGTAGTAATGAGGCTTTAACCAAGCTACTCCCCTGATCTCTCTGCCAATACCGACAAGCCGCGATTTCCGATTCTCCGAAGTGGCTGTTTGATCAAAGAGACAGATCAGAGGATGAAAAAAACGTGACTATAAGTGGTTTTATCCGTAGTGCAACGAGCGCAATTTCATAGCGACAACTTAACCCATGTATGCCAAGTGGACTCTCCCATCCTCTTAAATTGGATCAATTCATTTCCAAAATTAGGGATGTCTGGTATATGTATTTCTATATTTATAATATTTCTTACATAAATTCCTTTAAGCAAACAGCGCAGACCCTGATGAGACGCCGCATCATGCGGCGTCTCATCTGGGTCTATGCTGTTTGCCAAGGCCTTTTTTTCTAGACGCTAGGCATAAATGGGTTAAATTTGTTAAACATAAAATCAAACGGAAAACTTACGGATGACGTCATAGTCCACGGTTGCTAATGGCGCCTTCTCGCACTGCCCTAGCAAGCCGCACATGTCCTTTGCCGACATGCCGTCATCAGCCGTCTCGAGCTTTAACACAAACGGCTCATGGGTGAGAAGGTAGTTTCTTTTGAAATGTGGCAGGCCCTTCCGAGGTAATGTGAGGACATGTAGTGTGTCCTCGTTAATTTACTGAGTATGGAATGTTTGGACAATCTTTGCAATCTTAGATGACCTTTCTAGTTATTAGTGATTACTGCAAAACCATGTCAAATAGATTGAAAAGGCACATTCGTAGCATAGATGACATTACAAGCTTATTATACTGAAAAAAACGACTGTCATAGCAATAAAATGATGCTAATCTTACCGCCATGGCACCAAAAAGCTGCATGCATTGCGAGCACTGGTCAGCTCCATTTGCCGCTACAACAGGAATAAATACAGTCATTTGGACATGTACATGAACAGATCTTATTTAAAAAGAACTGTTTGTAGACAAAGGTATGTTGCAATTTGACATGCTGTGATACGAAATCAATCGTAGTTCGTAATCACGTTTGGTAAAGATCGAGCTGTCAACATAGATATCAATAAACTGCCAATAAGGTCAATTACCGGTACACATAAATATCAAGTGCCAAAACTCTTCTTTCCTTCGGACATCATATATTTGAAACTTAAACATTTTCATCATTTTAGCGCGAAGATCGTTTGTTAACTGTCTGAAATGGAAACTTTCAAAAAGACCGATTTTAAAGGGACTTGTTTACAGTTTATCAAAATGAGATTTCTTTCACTTTTTGTCAAAGATTCAAGAAATAAATGAACAAAGTACATCAGTGTGCGAAAAAACACTAATGCCGCAGACTTTTTCTGAATAAACACTTTCGTTTACGAAAAATCATCGTTAGAAATTGATAAATTTATAAAGCGTCTCAGACGCGAAACGATTTAAAGATTTCGATTTCTTGTGTTATCGTTATATTTTGTAACAACACGTGGATGGTTATACAAAATATAAAATAAATGGCAACCGATGGGAAGATGGATGGTAAGGTCCGCACATAATGAAGTCGTAAAGACTCAACGACGACCCTAACATAAAGTATAAATTACACACACGCACTGACACACGTGAAGACGGCTGAGTGGTTTCGGCGCTTGGCCTTTACTCCATGGGTCAGTGGTTCGAGCCTTGGTGTGGTTAACTTTTTTTTCTCTTTTTTTTCCGTTGTTTTACTTTTATTTTTATATTGGAGCTCTTAAGTTCTGATATTTATATTTATCAATTTACAGCATTTAATGACAGACTTCAAAATTTGCCAAAATATGTCAACACGTCTCTTAAGAACGGGCCATAATTCCATTATTCAATAATTGCAGTGGCGATTGTGTTTGTTGGTTATCAAACCTGACCGAACTATTATGTACGCAAATATATTAGTAGTTTGGAAACTGAAGTTTAATGGGGAGAGCGCGCTCGACTTTTCTTGTTTTTTTGTATTTTAAAAGCCACCTAACCCGTGGAAATGTTAAATTTGTTAGTGAAAAAAAATGTAAATCGTTTTGATAAATTTTAACTTGAGATCCCGAAATTGTATTTTCATAAGTCCTAAGATACATTCATACATAATAAATTGTACCTATTCAATTAGCTTCTATTTTAAATTGCAAGGTGTAAAAAGGCCCACACTTTTAACTTGCTTCCAGCATACAGCAGCCAAACCTGGTACAGATTTTTTCTGATATATGGAATATATGGTTAAAAAACTTGATTAAAATCACTTAAGGACTCCTGAAACGTCACAGAAAATCCGGAAACCGAAGCCGGAGCACTAAGAACGAGATACAATCTTGTTGCACTTCTCAATTTAAACACGGCTTAAAGGGTCCGTTTAAGATTAGAAAAGACCATTATGACTGCTGGAACGATGTGGTTTATTGTGACCAGTATATGATACAATCCTACACACACTTACAAGTACGTTATATCCCAGGACAGGAATCTTTATATATTTTCCGTTACTTTGTGAGAAACATTAACATATATTTCGGTATTTTTTTTCAATGTTACTGACGCATGCACATATTTAGTAGAACTCAACTGCGAGTAAATTAATTTATATTTTGTAAATGCAATAAATAGTATGTGAACATTAATTATAATATTATTAATTCAATAATTTATTAAACATTCAAAAACAATACCTGTGATTAGAGGCACGAGAACAACCAAAGCTAAAACAACACAGATCCTCATTTTCCTGAACGCAAAAGAGCCCGGCAGTTAAGATGAGCTTGATATCTTGCGCAGTCGTCTTCATCAACGAAGGCTGAAGTTTATATACATTTCCATGTCCGGGTTTGAGAAGAATCGGGGAAGATATCTCTATCCGGGCAGACAGCTGTCCGGACAGTATGAACAATTGATACGCATCAAAAGGAAATTAATACCAGTCACTTTCAAGGGCTTGCTTCGGTGAATTATAATATCAAACAATTGACGATGCGTTCCTTGTCTTATTGTTTCAATTGCTTCTAATTGCGCAGCGAGATACAACGAGGGACAGTCAGAAATTTCACGTACTACTTGTATATACCACAGGCGCTCGATGACAATGACTCAATCATTCGACTATCCGTTGTGACTTTTTTTTTAATGCAGCTGCAGCCGTGATTTTTATAAACCTGTTTATTATAATGCATACACATACTAAACCAATAAAAATCTTCTGACAAAACGTCTTCTTAAAAAAAAGATAGTTCGACTATGTATATAATTATTGTCAATAATTATATACATAGTCGAACTATCTTTTTTTAAAGAAGACGTTTTGTCAGATTTTTTTTTTATTGATTTAGTATGTGTATGCATTATAATAAACAGGTTTATAAAAATCACGGCTGCAGCTGCATTTTGTAAAAAAAAGTAACAACGGATAGTCGAATGATTGAGTCATTGTCATCGAGCGCCTGTGGTATATACATGTACCTTACGAGTGTCATGGGAGAACGGATACTATTTGTAGTTGTGTACTACAAATTGTAAAAAATGCGCCGACGTATCTGCAGAAAGTTAACACCAGGTTATTTCAAGGATATATTATTAAAATGTGCCTACTATCAGTTCAAATATACGTGAACGACGATTTACTGTTCAACTAAATTTGATGTGCATACATATAATTTTTGAATTTATGAGCAAAAAGTGGTCCAACTCTGCATTCAAATAAAAGTCCAAACCTTGTTTTATTTGTTGCAGTTGTTGTGATGTTGTTGTTATACAAAGTTAATTATTCATCGTAAGTTATGTAATACATAATATGTATTATGCTTTGACGGAAAATAATGCATTTTTTAAACGTTTTATATTTGAAAACAAAATGTGTATATAGAAATAAGACTTTCAAATATTTAACAAATAATCTTATATATACATGTAATAATATATAATTGTATTATCGTTCGACGTAAGAAACAAGTTTAAGAGCATAACGACTGACCATCAAAATAAGCAAAACCTCGACAATTGTCAATTAAGTGGTCTAAGAATTATATGTTAAGTATACGACCTTCAATTGTATATTAAGTAAAAAAAAACATGTTCGCTAAACTGTCAAAGTACACAATTTACAGGGAACCATTTGTCACGAAGTTCGATATGACATGAAGTACATGTTTACACATTTTCATTAAACACTTAAACACTTTCTCTAACGAAACTTTTAAACTGATATTTGTTCGACGTTTAAGTATGGTGCAGTAAAAGGATCTACATGGACGTGTCGTTGAACGTTTTATTTTCTGGTTACCTAGGGTGGCTCAAATAAATTTGGGCCCTTAATAACAAAACTCCTTAGGGAAAAGTTAAGGGAATTCCTTCAATTTATTATGTCCTTAAGTCTCTGGTTTGTTGTTACCTAGGATGGCCCAAGTAAGTTTGGGCCCTTACTCACAAAGTTCCTAAGGGAAAACTTGAGGGAATAACTTCAATTCATTATGTCCTAAAGTATCTGGTTTGTTGTTTCCTAGGATGGCCCAAGTAAGTTTGGGCCCTTACTCACAAATCTTCTTAAGGGAAAACTTGAGGGCATTCCTTCAATGTATTATGAACTTAAGTCTCTGGTTGGTGGAAACCTAGGATGGTTCAAGTAAGTTCGGAACCTTACTCACAAAGTTCCTAAGGTAAAACTTGAGGGAATTCCTTCAGTGTATTATGGCCTTAAGTCTCTGGTTGGTGGTAACCTAGGATGGCCCAAGTAAGTTCGGGCCCTAACTTACACAGCTCCTAAGGGAAAACTTGAGGGAATAACTTCAATGTATTAAGGACTTTTTGCATTAAAATATATTATAAAGGTTAATATTGCTGTAATGGCACATACTTGATAATTTTTAAAGCAGAAAACAACGATTTGCACATAGAAAATGTTATCTGAATAATTTTCATTTTTATATATATATGAACCTAAAATTAAGAATTCGAATAGGCGCCCAGTAGGTACTTGCCTTGAGTTTTTGTTCAACAACTGACTGATAGCCCTTCTTTGAGCTGCTGTGCTTGTTCCCTTTACAGGCACACCTTGCCAAAAAAGGCATCTACATAGGCTAAAGCCTACTATGTAGAGAATTTGTCGAGTGAAGTTCACTCCATAGATTCCTTGTTTAGGAGGTATTAGTAAACACTGAAAACTGTTGAGCAGAACCTTTTATTTATTAGTACCCTGGCCTCAGTAGAACATTTTTTATTGAATTTATCAAAGTGTTTTCTTTTCTAATATGTTTTTTTTCTTCTAAATGTAAAGTTGTAATGTTTTGTTAAATATTGGTATTATTTCCGTTCGTTTTAATAGCATCTACCTCAAACCAATGCTTTATAATATTACCAGTGTTTTTGAGTATAAGATCATATGAAAATTTAGATTATACAAAAAAATGAACATTTACAACATAACTAGACACCGATGCCCCCACTAAACTAAACTACACTACACTGTTTGGGGTTTACACTTACAAAACTATCTTGCCGTATCATCAACACTTGTTTTATTCAATTATACATAATTATCTTATTTTGCCAACCATTGGCAACCAAGTGATGCAACTTACAAAAATTAAACATCATATACATACATACAGCTTTTTGCTGACTCAAAACATGCATGTGTACATTCAATTACATCACTCTTTTCTAAATCATTTACATAATTGGAGAAATTATATGCATCCTTTCCGGTCCAAATTCCAAATGTGTAGCATTTTTGCTAAACATCATGCAACTCATTACTGATATCATTCAAGTAATATGCATAGTCCTACAGCACTACTTTTTCATTTTGATGGTCAAGCCAAAAGGCTGTTGTCATTTTAATGACGTCACAGCAGGTATTACAGATTTCAAAGTTTCGAAGCCGTCGGTGAAACAAGGTTTCGACGTCTAATGCGATCTACGGAACGGCTCGTGGAATACATCGTGAAGGCGCTGTGCCTAAAAAAAAAATACAAAATATGTATTTTTGTTAATCAGTTGTGCCCCTGAAGGGTATATGCAACCTTGGGCATTGGCTATTATTTTGTAATCTCAAACAATATTCAGTATTTAAAGATAGCTGTGGAACGGAATAGAAACTTAAGAACTGCGATAGCGGACAAGAAAGAGGTCATTCAAGGTGAAGTCGACGTTAGTTAACAAATTGAAGACGCCATTTTCGACGGTGTGCATAATAATAACAATTTGTATTTATTAAAAACCGGTATTTCAAATATGTTACTGATTATGCCTTAAATGACTTAACAAAACAAAGTTCCGGTAAAAATACTCTGATTAAGATTGTTTAAACATGTAAAAAGGTCCATAAGCAGCGGTAACTGCATTCGTTAAGTGTCCCTCTAAGTTTGATGTGATAAAGAAGTCAAAAGGTTCTTATGAAAAAAGGAAGTACACACATTCAATGTTTTTTTTAAACATTTTTTATAAACCAAAGACGCCTATTATTAGACACTTCCATCTAGTAATAGATCTCTCTATGCAAACAAAGACTATAAGTCAGATTATATCTGGTACAAACTTTCTGTGGTCAAAATCCTGCGCAGAGTGAGAGATCTTCCTTGCTAGCCTTGATTATGCTCTCCATGAACTGAAAAGCACACAAAGACAAATCNTGCTGTGCTTGTTCCCTTTACAGGCACACCTTGCCAAATAAAGGCATCTACATAGGCTAAAGCCTACTATGTAGAGAATTTGTCGAGTGAAGTTCACTCCATAGATTCCTTATTTAGGAGGTATTAGTAAACACTGAAAACTGTTGAGCAGAACCTTTTATTTATTAGTACCCTGGCCTAAGTAGAACATTTTTATTGAATTTATCAAAGTGTTTTCTATTCTAATATATTTTTTTCTTCTAAATGTAAAGTTGTTATGTTTTGTTAAATATTGGTATTTCCGTTCGTTTTAATAGCATCTACCTCAAACCAATGCTTTATAATATTACCAGTGTTTTTGTGTATAAGATCAAATGAAAATTTAGATTATACAAAAAAATGAACATTTACAACATAACTAGACACCGATGCCCCCACTACACTAAACTAAACTAAACTAAACTACACTGCACTACACTACAATATACTACACTACACTACACTACACTACACTACACTATACTACACTACACTATACTACACTGTACTACACTATACTACACTACACTACACTACACTTCACTACACTACACTACACTACACTACACTACACTACACTACACTACACTACACTACACTACACTACACTACACTACACTACACTACACTACACTACACTACACTACACTACACTACACTACACTACACTACACTACACTACACTACACTACACTACACTACACTACACTACACTACACTACACTACACTACACTACACTACACTACACTACACTACACTACACTACACTACACTACACTACACTACACTACACTACACTACACTACACTACACTACACTACACTACACTACACTACACTACACTACACTACACTACACTACACTACACTACACTACACTACACTACACTACACTACACTACACTACACTACACTACACTACACTACACTACACTACACTACACTACACTACACTACACTACACTACACTACACTACACTACACTACACTACACTACACTACACTACACTACACTACACTACACTACACTACACTACACTACACTACACTACACTACACTACACTACACTACACTACACTACACTACACTACACTACACTACACTACACTACACTACACTACACTACACTACACTACACTATAAAAATCCGGTTTGTAACGGGAACTTGCTTCCACATTCACACAAAAACAAATTATTTCTGCGTTACAAGCACAAAATGGCCATACTTCCACAATGTTGCAGCTACAATCCCACTATTTTCATAGTCTTAAAATTGCCATTGTTCCGAACTTTAAATGTGAAATTTTGAACAAATTCATCAATCAATTCAAAAAGGTGTTGCCATCACAATTGTTTTGTCATATTTATTCCAGAGTGATTTTAAATGGGAGTTTATAATATTCAGTGTAACAAATTACCATACTTGCAATTGGCACCACCCGAAGTTTCCATCGTTTATGGTAACCGTTACTTGATATTCTACAGTGGAAAAAAGACAAAGGCCCGTAATTCTTCCATAACTGATGGCATCCCGATTTCATCTTAACATTAAGGTGAAAGTTTGAGCAGAATTTGCCAAGCAGTTCCGGAGGAAATGAGTACCCACCATGTTTGGGTCTATATTTTATTTAATTGTTAAAAATAGACAAAAGGCCAACATCGTCCAAAACTCGTCGCAACCAAATGTTTTTACCGGTATGTACATCTACAAAATCATGGATCCACGGAATCCGGATAGGGCAAAGTTGATTGTCGCGTGTCGACCTTCGAGGTCGACGCCCGACATTCAAGCGACGCACGATATGACACTCGACATTTGAAGTCGACATGCGACAATCTAGATTTGAGTGTCGCATTTCGCGCTGGGTTTTAGAAACAAAAATATTGCAGAAAATCTTGACTTCGACTGAATTGTCGACTGTCATATCGTGCGTCGCGATGAATGTCACGTGTCGCTTCGCATGTCGACTTCAATTGTCGCATGTCGACTTCAATTGTCGTGTGTCGACCTTCGAACGCGACACTGGACATTTGAGCGACGCACTATACGACGCGCGACATGCGATATGACACTCGACACTATATCGAGCAAATGTCGCGCAAATTTCGCCTGTCGACCTAAAATTCCATATGTCGACACGCGACATTTGCTCGACGCACGGTACGACGCGCGACACACGATATGACACTCGACACTATATCGAGCAAATGTCGCGCAACTATCGCATGTCGACCGGTGTTATAGTAAAACTTTCAAAGTGCAAGTCAGGGAGGCCCATTGCTTTATCGGTCAACATCACGCCCCGATCCAAGACGGACTGCTAACGGAAAATAACAGTATATTTATTTTAGGATAATTATAACGATGGTGAAATATATAACTTGTCGTGGCTTTTACACATGAACTTTGTCAATCATTACATTTTGCGTTGTTTTTTTCCTAAATACATTAATAAGAGATCTACCAATTGTCCTTGCTCGCTATTGTTTAATTTGCTTGGTAATAACCATAATGAATACAAATTGTGGCTCAATACATGCACTGGGCAATCATATATTGCAACATTTTTATGCCGGCACATGTGAGCTTGGTAAGTGGTTACCATACCGGACAGGTGGGGTTTCCTCCGGTTTCACAAAACCACTCCACAAGTAGATGCCTGTCATCAAAACTCAAATAGCTGGACATTGCAGATATATTCAGCATGCGTCCCAACTTTCGTGAATCTAGTAAGTTAATAAGACAGACAGACAGACACACACACACGCGCGCACACACACACACACACACGCACACGCGCACACACGCACACGNACGCACACACACACGCACACGCACACATACACACACACACACACACACATCAGATAATTACTTAACATTTTGATATACTTTGTATTGTATCCTACAAATATGTTATTAGTTATCTGTGCTATGATTATTAATATATCGATTACGAATAATTTTCACGCATGCATGTACTATTCTGGATTATCACGATGGGCTGCTATATGCTTAAGTGAAATAAAATATTTGTTTTTGTTGTTGTTGTTAAACGTTGATATAATTTATCTTTGTTCTCATGATCGTTGGTTGCAATCATACTTGCATTTTGTTGGAACTGTCATTTGAATTGCTAATGCAACGTGACTCAAAAACGTATTAACTTTATAACATACTTATTAAACGGGCAAAACCGGGAAACAAGAAACTAATTCATTATTCAAATAATCTCCAAGAAAAAAACTTAATCATGAATGAAACATAATTTAAATCCAATCGTCTATGTTTATTCGTTGAATGAGTACAATATTGCAATTGAATAAATCTAAAGCTCATCTGAATGCATTCGATACGAATGTTAATGTGTGTGTTATGTTGTTTTTCCTGTTTTACTGCTTTGACTTTCATTCACCCGATTGTTTATCATTCTTCTATCTGTAGCTTCTGTTTTTTAAAATACGCAACAATCCAATTGAGTTTGATCAAATGTTATTTTATCTAATCGCTAAACGATGTGAAAAAAGGAAATTCAGTCACTTGTCGCGTGAAAAGAGCATGAAATAATAATCACAGTAATTGATATATTAGTTTAGACATAGATCTATTAATTGTGCCCCCCTTCGAAGAAGAGGGGGTATATTGTTTTGCTGGATGGAGGTCGGTCGGTAGGTCTGTCGGTCCGTATGTATGTGTGTCTGTCGGTAGACCAGTTCGTTTCCGATCAATTACTTTTGAACGGATTGACCGATTGGTCTGATACTTCACATGTGAATTGGCCTTAGACAGTCGATGACTCCTATTAAAATTGGGGTCACTAGGTCAAAGGTCAAGGTCACTGTCACAATAAGTATGAGAATCTTTTCCGATCAATAACTCGTCAACCAATTGACCGATTGACTTGATCAAGACATTGGTTACTGACTATAACAATTATTTATTATTTTCATGAACAAATACTTGTTGATTTGAAAGTGTTGGCCAAGGAGAACCCTTAACGATTATAACAGAGACAATTATTTGGTTGCTATACCGAAATATGATATTATGAAAAATAAAAAGTATAACAAGGATATAATAGGTATAAGACAATTAAGATATAAGGGTTTCGATTTTATAAATCTATTCAGTGCTATGTAATGAAGTAGTTGCAAGACACCTTTTTCGCATAGAAGCCAAACTCAAAGATTCTTTTGTTCGTATAATATCCACAGTCGAAAGTTATGTCTAACATTTGGTCAGCAATTAATTTATAAAATGCTTTGCTTTTAAATAATAAGGGTTTTTATTATTTAATTTTTAATGACAAGTTTTTATCGTACGTATTTGTTCTTACTTACACCTTGAACACTCATGTGATGAAAGTGCAACACTTGTCAAATCAAAATCTGAATTTTGACCGCTAAAATCCTAAAATTGACGCAGTTATATAAATGTGTATGATCAAATGATCTTAACACCCATTTCAGATATTTTATAAAAAGATCAATATGATTTGAAGGTTTCCAGTACATAGAATTACCAACTAGGTGACAAATGATTTTGGGAAAGGTCAAAACAGCGTAAAATACATTACGGAGTCACATAAATATCACACAAAACATACAAATATCATGATTGTCATGAAAAAACGAAAACCGAGTGTATGTCATATATTTATACCGGCGGGTGCGATATTAAGACATTCTGCGACGGCCTGAAAGAAGTGTACGGCCCCATATCTTCAGAATCAAATCCCCTCCTCAGTTCAGACGGCAATTCTCTGCGACAATTGGTCTCGTGCGTCTTTGCGCTTTTGTAGATGGAAGAGCGCCAGGTGGTTCGATCAATTGCGGATTATTCAAAAGTGTCTGGGTGGATTGCAAACGCTTTCACTTTGGGGATGAGAGTGTCTTTGAAGCGTTTTTTTGCAAACCTTAAGTCCGCTGGCAATGCTGCAACTCCCCATTGAAAAATTGTTTGGGCAGCCTCTTGTCAGACATACGGGCAATGTGCTCTGCTCAATGAAGTTTGGACTTCATCAATATGGTGAAGATGCTGGAGACCTGACTTAACAAATACCTCTGTGTCTGAAGTTTTGTCCTGCAACTTGATGACGAGTATGTTCGTGAGACTTGTTTTGTGAAAATGGTTCATTTTCCTGGTAAGGGTATCACGTTTACAATTTTTCTAAACGTTTAGACGAAATGAAATAAACGAAACGTTACCGTTTAAACGGCATCCCTATGTCCGTTTTAAAAGCATCAGTACCATCGCATTTCCAAACTGAAAGTAGTAATTATTTCCGGAAGTTATATTCAGAGCATATCCCATTCGCGCAACGACTTTATATTAAAGCCATAAAATACTATAAAGCAGACCATCCGTATCACCACATGTGTATTCGTCATTCTATAATAACAATTTAAAGAACGTCGAAAATAATGAAAAATCGACGAAAAATACTGTATCCGAAAGCGACACTCCGAAACAAATGTACGTACTTTGCACATGAAATCCAATGTGCATATCGTTTGACTGCAGAAAAATGAAAAACCAGTTAACTAGCAAAAATGTAATCAATATATAATTTGGTTAAACTATTGCTTTTCAATTTGCTACCGCAGTGCTTTACTTTGCTAATCAATCACTTAAACTATTTCAAGATGGCGGCATATGTACTGTTTCGTTGCCAATTTGTAAGATTTTTGGAAAGTCGCGAAGATTTTACGTTAGTTTCCTTCATGTACGTACAATCCGCTAACCAATCAGAAATGAATTACTGCCGAATTCGGTAGTGCTCGGTTTTACCGCAAGTACCCGGATTTCGCAGTTCGCCATCGATATACTTCGTACGGCTAGTCGGCTACGTTATTTGCACCCCAATATTTATTATATTGATATTGACTGTCGTTTAAACGTTTACTGTTTTTGTAAACGTGTTTGAGCAAAACACGAAACGCGACCGTTTAAACATTTGAACGTGATACCCTAAGTGTGAACCATAATGTTGATGATTATAATACAAAAATATGTTCATTCAAAACACCATTGAGTTGTCGTTAATGTTTTGCAGAGCTTAAGTTCTCGCGCCAACCAAATTGAGTAAAGCCGTCCGAAGTGCTCATATATATATAAATATCGAAAAAAGGAAAACATATTGGGTATATTAATCAATATATTAAAATGAAGTCTAAAATAATCAAAGATTTATATGCCCAAAATTTAGAGGGAACCTGTTCTAGTTTTAACATTAGTCTATATTAAATATCGACACGTACTTTAAAAAAAATGAATTATTGGTAAACCTAAAATGTTAAACCCAAATACCCCCTCGACGAATATGTCAATAATAATCAAGAAGATCACGTATCGAAACAATTATTTAATTAAATAATAGCTTTGGACGCCGAGTGCTCATCCATAGAAATATCTTTATTGTCGTTACTTGTGAAACTGTAAACCAAAGAATTTCATGTGTATTTCCATGTGTCAAAATGGATCTGACAAATAATAACCCTCGTTTAAATAAAGTTACTGAAATGCCTTCTTATCTGATACTTTTCTGTTTGCCAATTGGTCTGTAAACAATGTTTGCGCGCGTTGAAATTAATTTTAAAATGGGACATATTATAAAGTTATTTTTGACATTCAAAACCTTTTGGTATTGTATTTGTGTGTATGTATACTTTGGTACAAAACCGAACAATTCTTCTGTAAGATTAAAAGGGACTTGTTCAAGGAGTGTTGCATGTTTTGAAGTTTGTTATTAAATGCTTCTAATTGATAAATGCACACATCGAGACTAAAGAGCTCTAGAAAAATAATAATAATAATAATAAAGTATGACACACTTGGGCCCGTATTCACCAAACAATTCTTGGACTTAAGTCTAAGAATGAAGAATATTCTTTAAATTGGATAATTCAAGAATGAATTTAATTTTGATTCAAACATGGCATTAACCACCTTTATCTTCATCATTCTTCATGTAGAATATTTTGTTAAGAACATAATGAAAAGTGGAAGCCTATATATATATATTCAAACACTGGGCGTATCTTTCTTGGTTCTAAGTCTATTATTTAATCTTAAGTCTAAGAAAGGTTCGGTGAATACGGACCCTGGGCCCGAACCACTGTACCTTGGAGTAAAAGTTAACAATCCTAGTAATGTCACAAACTATAACGTTCACTTGGAACATTCCAAATTATTCAATCATTTCGCGTTTGTAACGCTTTATAATTTTCAGGTTTTTAAATCGTCATAAGATGCGTATACAGGATATTTTAGAGCAGGGTAAATGTTCAGTATTACTGTTTCCTTACAAAAAAACATTACTACATCGAAAATTTGCAAATCTGATTTTTTTTTTTCAATTTTGTCAATTTATCAAAACGTGAAGACGTCCCTTTAAAAGTAAAAATCGATGCGTGACTTGATTTTAATAAATTCAATTATATGGTGTAGCAATATAACATAACAATGTCGAAAAGCAAATACTTCATTGTCGTAAATTATTTACCGTTGAGGGCCTTTTCTTTTCCACCCTATCAAACGCATTGAATCGATAATTCCTTAAGTAAAATTGATTCCACAAATGCGTGTTCAGTGCGCAACTGGTCCTCTCGTTCGTCGGATACCCACGGCTGCTGATTACGCTCCGCTCATACATCACTTTAGGAATGGAGAGTAACGTAATGAATAGACCAGGGGTGTCCGACGATGGGTCCTCTCAAAAGAAGACACACTCCCATTTAAAAGAAATTATTATAATGTAAAAACCTGAATGATACGGAATCCGGATTGTTCCATCTATAATCTCGCCCTTCTTCTTTATCAAGGGCGACACACGACACACGAAGCGATACACGATATTTTGCGCGACACGCGAAGCGACGCACGATTATTTGCGCGATACACGAAGCGACGCGCGAGAATGTACCACGAAATAACGCCCTTGTGTAGGTAGCGTAAAAGGCGATATATCGTGGTAAATATCGCGTGTCGT
This sequence comes from Dreissena rostriformis, assembly GCA_007657795.1. Taxonomy (NCBI): domain Eukaryota; kingdom Metazoa; phylum Mollusca; class Bivalvia; order Myida; family Dreissenidae; genus Dreissena; species Dreissena rostriformis. Next base: position 108,975 of record VMBQ01003112.1, read on the forward strand.
TTCGTGTATCGCACAAAATATCGTGCGTCGCTTCGCGTGTCGCGCAAAATATCATGTCGCATTGAGTATCGCGCAAAATATCGTGTCTCGCGTTCAAAGGGCGACGCACAAAACACGAAACGACGCACGATATTTTGCGCGATACACGAAGCGATACACGTTATTTTATTATTCAAATATCGCCCATATTATCCGAATCTCGTGTATCGTGGTCTAATTTCAGACCGTCACACACGACATACGAAACGATACTCGATATTTTGCGCGATACACGAAGCGACACGCGATAGTTGTTATGCTCAAATATCGCTGTAATAATATCGCTTCGTGTGTCGTGTGTCGCCCTTGATGAAAGAAGGGCGAGATCATAGATGGCCTTCCCGCATTCCGTAGAAAGGCACCTGTGATATTAAAATATATTATGACTCAAACATCAAAGCATTTTAAAAACATCTCCTGACGATAAAAGTTTTTTTATTTCAATCACAATCATATTATGGCAATGCGTTGTTTTTACGTTGACACCAAAATCAAAATAGACCGCTTAAATTGCTCAGCTTGCCCAAGAAACGTGTGCGCATATTCACTGACCGTTGTAATATTAACACGGAAAAGTTTATAAAAGGCGAATAACCAACAACCAACCAACCATTGTTTAAATTAAATAAGCAGTCAATTTCGTATCACACTACATAACCAATCACAGTCAGTTTTCTTCCCTGAATCAACTAATTGTAGTAACAAACCATTTGACCGTGATAAGCTATATGACAAACCCTCTTCAATTATTTCACAAGAATGATCGAAGAAGGTTAAAGAAAACTTGACCGTCATCCTCACAACGAAACATTCAACACACACATCCCCCATGAATATTAAAGGGACTGTAAAACACGAATGACGAAAAAAGAAAAGTTCTATAATACCGTATATTTTTACAATTATTAGTTTATATTGATTAAAATATCACGACATAACTTGAAAATGTTGGTATTCTTTTATTTACCAATCAAACATTAAACCGTTTCATTGTACGATTTAAACGTAAAATTCTATTGTGGGCAAATGCAGTTACTACAAAAAAATAAAATGTTTTGGTAAAATCTATCCAATCTCTGAGTGTAGTCAATTCTTTGACAACAATGAAAATTATTTATAAGACAAATCTCATTGCTTTGAACTGTGAACCGTTGAATACCTTTTCTATTCCACACTATTAAACCGATTGACTGTCAAAGCGATTTGACGAAGTGAATAGTGTATATGCGTATTGCTCGCGTGCAAACAAAGGATATGTCTGCCCATTTTGATACTAATCTACGCGAAAATAGGCCGTATATCAACTGCACTGTATCAATAGCACATTACATTGTCTGCTTTTTTAAGAGAATTTTATTATAATGACATGGGTTAAATGGTTCTATTCGACACCTCCATGTCGCATTAGACATTCAAGTCCATTATGAGTTAAACTTCTTACAATGCTGTTAAATTTCACTCAATAAAGAAAACGATCGAAGCCTATTTGTTCTTGATATCGCAATATGCATTCCATTGTTTTTACCAAAACCAATATATATTCATTTATTATCTCTTTAATGAGCTTTGTCAACTATTTTACAGGTGAATGGTTAGGTTTACCCGTATACCGTACGGTACGTTAATCGTCACGTTTGCCTGACGATGTTTAGTAGCCTGTCATTTGCATGTCCGTGAAAACAAACGCAAAAAACAACAACATAAGTAATGAGCGTCCAACATTGAGATTAGTTAAATGTTGATATCGCATAACTTATGTGCAGATTGATTATAAAATAATGTTTAGTTGTCATTTGATCTCACCTTTATATATTGACTTGGTATAGGTAAATCGCCTAAATTGCATGTTTACCAAAACACGTATGCGTCGGCTTACTGATAACAGTGATATGAATTAAATATGTTATAAACAGCATAAGTCCAACAACCAAACATTGTTTTAATGAAATAAGTACACAATATGGTACAAGACTACACAACCAATCCTATTCAGTGATCTCCCCTGAATTAACAAGTAACAATAAATTTGACCGTGATCAGCTACCGGTGCATCACATCAGTGATTTGCCATGAGTGATCGAAATAGCAACAATAAGTTTTATCGCAATCCCCTCCATGAAAACGTCAACTATGAATACCACATGAACATTAAGTAATAAATGTGAACGTTATATGGTACAGTACAAGCTCGCTATAGTAGTCACCCTTGAACAAAGAACAAAATATAGAAGCGATAAATTTGATAGGAATCCTCAACATAACAAACTCCCAAAAGTCTTGTCTCCATTGAATATCCATTTGACAGCTATCCGCTATTTATGGAAAAACTCTGTCTAGCTTGGTCAAAGAAGTTAAAGTATAGACCGTATTACTTTACATGACAAACTCCCCAAAGCGGTATCTCTTAAACGAAGTAGCATTACGGCTCTTCATTGGTGGCATCAGCTGAATGGTAAACAGTTAAAGAGCCATGCCAGACAAATAAACTTATATTAGTCACTCTCTGACACAAGCTGTTGTTCTGAAACTTATCACATGAGCTTTTCCGTTTCCTCTTGCGAGAGCAACAGCACGGTAAGATAAGTTTTTTTGATAAAGGCATTCTTTTAAAATCCGATAAGTTGTCGATCGACAATAAATAGGATTAAGAGCATAAACTAGCAAGAGAAGCATGGTCCAGAATGTCTGCGTTTTAAATCCCTAATACCGGTATCCTAAATATCTAGTGAAGATATATAATCGAAGTCGAAATAAATTTGCGACTTGCTATTGTAATGTGTATGCATGCAATCGTTTTTTGTGATGAGAGCAACACATTTTATGAGAAAATGCATCGGTTGCGTGTTAAAAACAAAAAAATCACAATAATATCATGTACGTTCTGGATGTCCCCAGAGATCTTGAAACTTACTTGTTTTGAAAGATGTCTGGTTTCACATTTTTTTCTCCGTATATGTATAGAAATGACGCAAATTGTTGAGTTACTATTAATAGTATATACGCTTTTTGTGTACACATGTTTATATATACAGATGAAATATGCAAACTCCTCGAAGCTGTTATCGGTAACCTCTGCCATCACATGTCAAAGTATTCTAATTCTGGAAGAATTGTCGATTTGAGACTGTTTCTTATTTAAAGTTAGTCAGTGCTATGTTATGCTATTTTATGCAAAATGGTCATTAATATGGATACATGGTTAATAGCAGAAATGTAAATAATAAAAAAGAAAACAATCAATAAAAGCATAAATAATAACAATAACATTCGAATCAACCTTGATAAGGTGGTGTCGAATGGCGGCATTGATTTGATAAAGCATTGCACGGACCCAGAGGTTGTTTTGTACAAATCTAGTTATGCGTAAGGCCTAAATTAAAATTAAGTTTGTTTGCCCTTTAC